>JAZHYW010005680.1:0-34349 GCA_037355805.1 Ixodes ricinus
TTAAGACATTATGTATTAAAAGCAAAATTTATAGAAAAAACAAGCTCGAGATTTTCAAAAAATAAGCATAAAGTAGCAATAATTTTATTTTTAATTTTAGCACGTAGTTGTTCTAAAATTAAGAAAAGGAATACTAGCAGTGTGAAGGAACTCAAACATTTTTAAAAATCGCCCACACTTGCCACAAAATCAAACTGAGTATTCGACACAATGTGGCACTTTAGAAATTTTTGAAGATCTTAGTTTTTAGTTTTTAAAGCGCAAATTCGTTCATTCTAGGACTTAAAATAATGCACATATTTATTTTTAGACAACTGCGGTGTACGCCCATCCAAAATGTTGGTCGAATTGATAGAAAACAAAAAACAATAATTTATTTTAAAATAGTCAGTGGGGTTTACGACGCCCGTTATAACAATCACACCGAGAGTACGTTAAAGAGTTCGGAAATATATAAACATTAAAAAATTGCTGACACGCGCTTGAAATTGGAGATTGGAGAGAATTGCGAATAAAATTACGACAACAAATGGTTTAGTCTATAATTCACTCGTTCTCATCAGCTGTTTAAAAAGGCTATAAACTTATAAATATTTTATGTTAAACTCATTTTTGAAAAAAAGAAAAGAAGCTTCTATGGGGTCCACTGTAGTATTTCTGAATGGTTTATCCAGAAATGGTCCTTCAAAGACTTTTTAGGTCTCAAGGCTCCGTGAATGTTTTCTAAGAGGCCTGGCGTACCCCGCCTAGAATTTCTAAAGGGTCTGAGAGGTCCGTCATAAGTTTAGAGGCACGCGGGGTCTGTCAGTGTTTTATGAAAAAGCACGTCACCCATCAAAATCGTTTTAGGAGGTCTGTGGGAAAAATCGCTTGACCCTTTAGGATATGTGCATTGGCAAAGCCGCTTAGCTGTTTAGTTTGGGGCGGCCGCAACGAACGGTCGCTCAGTGTTGGCTTCCTTACCTGCGCGTGCGATCTCTCTCCTTGAGCAGCTCAGTGTGTGGATAAGGAATTTTTCGCAGTGCCCCCGTGCGCCTATTGGCCCGTCCAACTTCAGAAGGTCGTCCAGAGAGCAAACAAATGGGCCTGGCAAGCCACAGGGATGGGACCAGCGACGACACCGTGACCACGCTCCGAATTCCCACAGCGGCCGGCAAAAGGGAGGGGGGGGTGTTTCGCGTTCGTGGTTTACGCGTGTGTGTGTATGTGTAGTGAAAACGCACGGCTCTAAGAGTACGAATACCGTATATCTCAGGAATTTACCAGGAGTCATTGTTATATTTTGATAAATAAAGTTTTGGCGATAAAGAACTTGGTGTCCGCTACATGATTTTATCTTCTCTTTCTACACCTGCTTGCGCACCGATTCGAGTAGATGTTGGTTGTTATCGTATTTTTAAGGCTCGACATGTAGGTAAAACTGAGTCTAAAATAGTATTTTCCATGACGTTTTAAAAAATACATTTTAGTCTATGGTTGACAGGCATTTGGGTTTTTAAATGGTTGAAAAGCTGAAGGGGTGTAAAAGGCCGAGTGGTCTGGACCCTTGGAGGATAAAATTGTTTGAAGGGTTGAAGGGTTTGAAGGGCTGACGAGGCTTGAGATACCGAAATCTGATGGGCTCAAGTGGTCTGAATGGCTGAGAGTTTCCATTAACACGTGAGAGCTACGGATAATTTTCAAAAGAGCAGTTACGGTTCTCCTTAATATTTGGGCACACAATGTGAATATTGTTCTTAAATTAATTATTTTTCTTAGTTTTATTGCAGTAAGAATATAAGTATGTTTGAGTGCATTGCGCATTGCTTGAAATGCTCAAAATTGATTTGTACAACTGCCGTTCAGGCTCAAGGCTCGTCATGCTTCGTATTGGCATTTTCTTTCTTTTCCCCGTGTCTTTAAAATGAAAAATGTAACTTTCTTAAAGAGCAGTTTTTGACGCTGGGAGATAATCTTTTTGAGAGTCATAGACTTTGCTAGACCACAAACCTTCTTCAAGTTGCCCGCTACCAAAAAAGCCGCATAATAGTAATCATCATTACATTTCATACGCGGATTAGAATGTAATTTAGTGAACAGTACTTCCGGCTTTTTCCTTTCATATTATACTCGAGGGCAAACTGTTGAAGAGGTTCTACTGGTTTGACCAATCGAATCATATACTGCTAGTGCTAACAACAAGTGGGATCTTCAAAAATCAACTAGCATCTTTGGTGACGAAGGAGGCAGGTTAAGTCCAAAATTCTGTAGCGACCAATCAGAAGTTGTTAATTTTAACTATCATGAGTGCAAATTTCATAAAAACGTTCGTTGTGTAGAATGTCGAAACAATACAAGTACCTGGAGGTACGAAGTTAAGAAGGGACGAAATACCAAAATGAACAAGTCGTTTCTGTAACTGACAAGAGCAACGGAAATGTAACACTAATTGCGAAACAAACATAACCGTCCCCTTGCTTGCAGGTGCAAAGTTTGGTATCTGGGCGGCTCGCGTTTTGTTTTCGTTGTTTTTCTCCGCGTTTTAAGTGCGCGGTTTCGAGACGGTGACGATGACAGCGTCGCTCACTTCGTCGGCGTCTTCTAGATCTGACGCGTCTCACAGTAGCTGATAGCAGTAGTAGTGACAGTGAATGTCATCAAGAGATCTTAGAAGCTGGTCCTTTTGATTTTGACTCGCTGGTGACCAGCAACAGCGCCGGCGACGTGATCTTCGCGGACAGCCTCACAGCCCGTTGAGAACATCTCGCAGTCAAGACGTGAAACGCAGCAGTAAAATAGTCTGCACAGAAAACCGCCACGTCCGTCGGGTCCAAGCCATCCCGGGGACCAATACGTTTCCGTGTCGCCCGTCACGTAGTATCCTTCGGGAACCGGAGCAACAAATCACTTGAAACAGATTTCGTGATGGTAGCCGCGCAAGTGTTCTCCTTGAGAACCAACGCATGCGATCCGAAAAAAAAACCTTCGAGCCGAGGCTGAGGTACCAAGGGTTTTTTCGCAAGCCGGGTGGGCGCCCATGCAAGCCGGGAGAAAAGTGAAAGTTAGTAGGGGGATAATGATGATATTTAGCGTTACTGACGAAAACTGCGAGGCCATCTGCGGCATGCTAAATTAACAATCAATATGATTTGGAAAACTTTTGACAAAAGTGTGTATTTCTGAAGCTTGTGTTGGCGCAAAATGCCAATACTAGTAAGGAAGTATATTGCTTAGAATGAAGAGCGGCTAAAAGAAACTGCATGTTTTTTATCCAGCCCCAAAGCCGAATGAAATGGAAATCGTTGTCGGAAAAACTCTTGAAAATTAATGCGACGCTTTGGTCATATATTATGGCAGGATAAACAAGTGATTCAAAAAGTAATTGTGGCAGCACACCGATCACAGAGTGACAGATCTTCATCCAAATACTACGAATAAAAGACTGCCCAATTCTCAAATAGCTCAATGAGGTTTCATTAAATTTATTCTTGCGCGGGAACCCAGTGTAGGCGAAATAATATGGAGCTCGTATTCGCTCCCCATGTCTCATTACAATTGCCAACAACTAAAAAACAATAACTTCACTATAGGCATTATATCCCAATACGGTAAACAAGCAGACGAATGGGAAAGGCTCATCCCAGACCCTGCAAGCTTTTCGGCCCTCTCATCACCCTCTATTACAACGAAGTTAAGTACCCATCACAATTTAACACTTTGACCATCATGTAAGGCAGGGTTTAGTTTACACCAAATGTGTTGTAATGGCAAACTTTCGGCATCTTTAAGAGAGAATATTGCAACGATCACACTTGAGGAATCAACAAACAAATCCGCCCTTCGTACTTTCTAGCAGATAATGTATTTGACGGTTTTTGACACCGCATATAGCTCCGCAGTAAACATGCTGGCAATCGACCTGAGTCGTCTAATTTTTTAAGACATTTCAAATATGCAGCGTAGTAATCAGAATATGAAAACTTGGGACCATCTGTATAACATGAATAACAATCATATTTAATTTGTATACCACAAGACTCTTGCTTAACTGAGGATGAGCAAGCCTAGAATGAGAAACCTTTCAACTACACGATCACGATCACGTGGTGTATAAACACCATGGTGTGGCGAGGCGGACTAACGACGTTAAAATCCTGCAAGTGTTGCCTGGTCGCTACAAGCAACCGTTGAACAATACTAAATTATTTCTTTCATTTACTGAAGCTCTGAAAATATCGAAACTTCGTTTTTGTACTCATTAAGCAAGAAGTATTTATATTAAAAGCGCAATCTACCTCTCTTTTTCGTTTACTAACCCCTTTAAACACAGAATGATCACCTTTTCTACGGAAAATCAAAATGTTTTTAATCTCAACTCGCAGTGATTTTACTCACCTTGAGTTGCTGCATGCTGCCTTTCGTGGCAGCTTGATAATTGTCAAGGTTCCCAATGTTCAGCATACCAAAGTGGCTGATCTTTTGTCTCCAAGCATATTCGCAGGCTATAAGGACATCGTCACGGTTAAGTCCTTCAGCAGATCTACAACAAAAATATCAAACAATGCACGTAATTAAAGGTCAAGCAAACTATCGCTCAACCTTTCGATTAATCGATTATTCCTTTATTCTTTTTTTAATTTTGTTAACCGGTTAATAGCTGATCGGTTCGGAGTCAAAAATATCGAGAAAGAAAGTTGTGGGTAACGTGGGGTTGACCTTCTGCCAAATCGGAGTGGTCATTTGCGCCGCGAGAGAGCCATGGCCAACTGACCACGTGAGCGGCGCTCCGCCGCGAGGGGGCCGTAGCAGCGTGTGCGTGGGATCTGTTGGGATCGCGGCGCGGGCGATAACGGTCATTAAATGCCTGCGTGTTTTTGAACCAGTGTGCAGTGTTGTTTCTCAAGACGGGTAACAGCAAGAGAATTACCACAAAATAAATTGCCTGCTCAACCATCTTGAGATAAATTATCTTATTTAAGAGGCTACACAGTTCTATTCCACGATAACTTACTTTAGCCATCTCTATGATTGTAATGGAGATTGAATACAAACGTTTAAATAAGTACACAAATATCTTTCAAAAAGAGTGTTTGCACATGCTTTTAGGTATCCTGTATCCGAATAGCGTTAAGAATCAAGTGAGGATGTGCTTTCCGCAAAGAGGATATAGCTACAAATAGTCAAACAAAAAAACATGTGGTTTTGACATGCCTTAGGATGTTATATATAAGAGTAAACGCAATCAATTAAATATATATTTTAAAGTTGAAAATGTAGCAAATATACGGTTTAAAAATTTAATTGAAACTTATGCATGATTTTTATTTTATTTCGCAACACTGTTGGCTTTTTAAAGAATCATCACGTAAAACAAAAATAAGAAGTAGATAAATGGTGGTTTTGGGGATATTGGATTTAAAAGTAAAGTATTTTTACAATGTCAATTTGATTCATAAGTTCAAATAATGCTGATAAGAGATCAGCGGTTTTTAAAAACCATACAAAATAAGGCGAACAAAAATATTAGTTTATATAAATTTCTCTAGCAAATAATGCTTTAACATTATGCAACCAATGCCGCCAAGAAATGCAAGAATCAAGTAGGCAAGCGCTTCCAATAACAAAAACAATACTTTGGGTGAATCCGAAAAAAATATTTGGGAAAACACTGTTACATTCATATATATTTTAAAAAAAGGAGAATAATCAACAGTATGTCGACCTTAGATGGCTGGATAACTTTCGCGTACATGTTTCGTAATGCAATCATTAACCATGCGTTTTAAATACACGGTGTTATCCGTGTTCTCAAGGACATGATATATCATAAAAATAAACTTTTGTTGAGCCTTCCTACGTCGACCCCAAAGGAGAGCAAGGCCAATTAGCATTAACATCCCAGATAGCACGCCAGAGAAACAACCAACTTGGGCAATCGTGGGGCAAACCTAAGGGCCTAACTTGGGCCCAGTTAGATTTTACTCCATGACGCTTGTAGTTAGACCTTTGTATTTTCATTTAAATAGGTGTGAATGATGTACCCTTCATCAAGTCGCAAAAACGTTTACGGGACTCTATGCAAGTGAAGCGAATCCTTCATAATTGTTCTGCTCTTTTCGTTTTTCTTAATAAGAAGATGGAAAAATCATGTGTATATAGTGTAGCTAGGCTGAAGCTGAAATATAAGTTACGTTTTCGTTGTATCTAGGGCTGATCCTTTTTATTATGCCATGTTAATCAAGATTCCCTTATTTTGTTAATTTTTTTTTTAAAGTTAAGAGCATCCCCGTTTGCGCTGAAGACAAGCCCGACCGACATCGTCAAAGAGGAAAAAATAGCTACTGACGTAAAGAGCTCCATATGGAAGATTACGCAACCCAAATCTTTCGTGCATTAAAAAGAATTGCCTGCAAAAAACCACATCAATTGGATATTTTAAAACTGTATGCACCTTTTCAGTCTAAATATCAAGTAATACTTTCCTCCTAAACACAAAAGACACATGCAAAGAACATTGGCGTCGCCAGGGGTATGCCTATAGGGCTTCCGCCCCCCCCCCGAAAGCAAGCCGAGTTTATATGTAAACATCCATTTTGGCCCCCCCTCCCCTCCGCGCCCCAAGTCATGAACATCCCAGCCACCTCAGCCCCCCCCCCCCCCCCCCCCCGAAAATAATTCCTGGATACACCGCTGGTTATGTCACATACTTTTCAAAAACACAGGGAAACACTCGAGGAGGACTGAGGCGGCAGTTGAAGTCCCTACCCCTTAAAGGAAAGATCCGAACGCTATGAAAAGAAACACGGAGAGAAGCTGGCAGCGGCGTGTATGTCTCTTTCTTATCTCTGCATTTTTGTCGCTTGGTTCTAGCTGACTTTTAATTTGCGTCTATGTACAAACTATCTCAAGTTCAACCCGTTACTCTTCCCCTCGCACTGTAACAGAGAGCCAGCAGTATGTTCAAGTACATTTACTAGTGTTGATCAATAGCAGATATTTAGTTCAAAAGAAATAGTGATTTTAACCTAATATTTTCAAGTCGAATATCGAAAAGTTGTGTTGTAAAAAATTCGCCCAACGGTTCTATAACGAGAAACTATTCTATTCCTGAAATAATTAGGAGTGCAGTTTAGTGAATGAATGAAACCAAGATTTACTTGAGTAAATTTCTATATTATACAAGTCAGGCACATATGTCACCTTCTGTTGACAGATGATAGAAAAAACACCAGCAAGAATGAGGAATGCAGCTTTTCAGGACACCGCTTCCTGACACATGCTTTTGCATAATAAGCGCAGTTTAACTTTAAACATTTTTCTCCAATTTAGCGATATTGTTTTAATGCAAATATTTATGTGTAGAAAGTAGCACCCCCATTTCAGGCTTGCTGCTTTTATCGTCTTTTCAGGTAGCAAAGGCATGTCAAAATTTTTATGTTAAAGTGCAAGTTCCTTGTCTTGACCGTCATTCAAACTAGACCTAATAAATTCTGGTTTTGACAGACACAATGTTTTGTGACAGTATCTCTCATAACGCATAGGACTAAAGCACATTGCATCGTGGTTTTGGAACGTAAGTAGCAACAAACAAATATAAAATGTAATGTAAAAATAAATTTAAACATTCCAAGAATAGTTGTCATCACGACACAAAATTTTCTATAGCTCCACTTAAAGGACACTTTCAGTTTGAGTTCGCCTACCACGTCCTAAATACCAATACCTTAATGCTCGATTTTCTGTGTCCACTATTATAAGTTAGTGCAGGGTACATTGTTGACAGTGAAATGTAAGCTTTGGCTTAGAACTCGTGTTCAGTTGGTCAGCACACGGTGTTCCAACTGAATATTAACGCAGCACTTCTTCAAGTTCCTTGCGCCGAGCTATGAGATGTGGCACAATATAGCACCTCTAAAGCCTAGCGACCTAGGAAGTGTTGAACTAACAATGATTCGTATTTGATTATTGCGCTCTGTAGGCTATTAATTTCAGGCTTATACATTCCTCTTTTTTAATTTCATCAAAGAAGTTCTTCCGATGTAGAAAAAAATTTCGACTTCAGGTGGACGGCAACAATATTGAAAAGGGTTGCTTCATGAAAAGAAGTTTATGGCGCAAACAAGCTGGTGGTAGTTTAGACTTCTTTGTCTTTCCGTCTTTTCTATTTCGCAATCGCTGAGTGTTTTTACGATGTTCTATATTGGTTTAGTTCATTCATTTTAAATTTCAAGAGCTGCAGGCATCCTCGCCCAAGACTGAAGATCGACATTTCATAGCCGGTCACATGGACGGAATGAGAAGAAAAAGGAAGAAAACGGTTATGGATATAGAGATGGTGAAAGATGCCATGGACGACTGCAACTGCGTTTCGTATCTGGCTGAAAAACTAAGGCCTCACAAAAAACTCGACCACACAAGACAGCGGAATCCAAGCGGATACCGGAGCGTCCCAAAAGTAGATGTATGATTACGAACACTCACCATAGTTCAATGCAGCCAGGAAGCCCGAAAGCGATTACTGCAAGTAGCATGGCCGCAGCACCAATTCCGGAATGCGCGCATTTGGGCAGTTCGCTTGGCGACATCGGTCTATTCTGTTCTCAACCTTCTACGCAAGCGACACCGTGCCTATCGTTGCTACGCCCTCCTTTTGTATCGTTTTTTAAGCTTTTTGAAGCTGGCGAAGTATCACGGGAGCAGCGCGACGGCCGCAGTGGCTTACGAACCTTGTCCTTTTGTAGCTTAGGTGGGTAAACCAGATTTATGTGTACGCTAAAAAGAAAAGTAATAGTTTGCTGTTGCTGTTCCCTAGCCCACGGGTGTTTATTGACGTGATACTTGAGTACTTGAAAAACTGTCTTCTATCAATGATGTCGGGTGACGCAGAGGCCAACCTAGGACCTAAAACACAATCTTCCTTCTCACAGTCCGTCACAGAAACGAATAGCCAGCCAATCGCCAGTATAGCAACAGAAGATAATACCGCGATCGCGGTTGCATTGACTCAGACAGAGCAATACGTAAACATTTTGCGTATTTTAAGGGAACTTCAGAAGCAAACAGCTGAAATATCAACAGGGAACCAGGAATTAAAAAGAAGTGTCACTGAAATACGAAAAAGTAAAAAACAACAAGACATTGAGTCTGCGCTTACAAATATAGGCAGCAGGCTAACAGCTGCCGAAGAGAAGCTAGAGGCTCTAAATGGCGTCGAAGAAGGTCGGTAAAACATTTCTTACAGAGTTGAGAGCCTTCGAAGACAAAACCAATTTTTGCAGAGCCTCCGTGACAAGCTGGAGGATAGGTCTCGGCACTAATTTGGTTTTTCACGGAATACCACATACCCCGGAAACAAGGACACAAACAGAAGAAATGTATCAAACCTGTTGTCCAACTGGCTTCGTACTCAGCTAGCTTCGGTTGGTATCGAACGCGTCCACCGTTTATAAAAATTCATAGAACTCAGGGTAACACCATGTAATAACTAAATTTTCTAGTTCTAAATCTAGAAAAAAAAGTATTTCAGGCTAGAGCTATACTGAAAGAGCGCAATATGCGTGTAACTGATGACTTTTCACCCGCTGCGCGCGAAGTACGAAAAAAGCTATGTGAATTTGACAAATCAATGCCTAACGGTTCTTTCTTTCAGTTGAAATAAAACAAACTGGCCGTTAATGGGTAGCTTCACGTATACGAACCAGTCTCTCATAAAATTTGTGAGTCGACAATTTTTACTTGGCAAGCGACTACTCCCGGCGCACCAGCAACCGTCCGTTTGGAACAACACGCTGCATCATCGGAGCAACGCTTTACGTCGCCCACTTAGCGCTTACCGATGGGCAGTGGTTATCGCTCTTCCTTAACACATATCTCTGTATTATTTACTAATATCAGAAGTGCTGTAAGAAACCGCATTAAAAGTCCTTCCGCTGATGATTTCTGCTTTACCGATATTGTCGTGTTGACAGAGACATAGCTTTACATTAACATTCGTGTAAATTAAATTTGTTTTACTCTTTCAACCAGGCGCCTTTTACAGACGCGATGGGAGAGCTAGTCGAGGTACTGTTGTACTAATAACTTTTAAAAAAGAAATTTAGTTATTCGCGCTTTATATGTCATCATGCTTGTAAATCATCTGGGTGTCTTTAAAACTGGCTCATCTTAGAATTGTTATCTCTATTTTCTTTCGCCCCGAACGATTCCTCTACCTTCGTTACCGAGCTTTGTGATGCCATGAACTTTGTAATAACACTGTACACAACATTCCCTGCATTCTTGCTGGGTGATTTTAATTATCCAGGAATCGAAAGGTGAACGTCCCCACTTTTTATAAATTCGTTCCTATTTGTCTTAAAGAGTTCGTTGAGTTGTGTTTATATTTTATCTTTAAACAAAAATGCGTCTGAACCAAACAGAGTGACACCAACAAGTGCGAGCCTGTTGGATTTCGTATGAACTACTTGACCTTAATTATGCTCGGAACTAATTTCAATGAAAAACGCTAATATTGAGGTGAAAAACGTTTAAAAACATTGTGGTATGTGTATGCTTATACAGCCTAGAACTTAGTCTGTCTCAACGAGCAACTTGTCTCTCAGCTGTTGATGATAAATTTAGCCAGGGCAGTAAAACCTCTAGCCTGGGTCTTTAACGTGCACCACACAGTAGTGATATACGACCGCACGCCGGTACGGTGCTCATCCAGATCGAAACGGGCAGGGGTGAGTATAGAACCCAGGATCCTTCGGTTCTGCAGCACGAGCTTTCGCTCCACGTGCTCCGAGCTGGTGTGCGCTAGACCACTCGGCCACCGATCCCTCAAAAACTTTTAACGAACAATATCGATGGTCCATATAATGTACCGCGGCTGATGAATGCGATTTCGCTGTCAAATTGGTGAAGGCAACATTTCTGATCATCACGCTACCAATTATGTTGCTAAATATTTCAAGACGCCTTTGGAATGTAGTAAATCCGGCTGTCAGTTCGCGAATTGTACTGGGAAATTTAGATGTTCAACCAATTGATGACGAAGAGTGTCCCAGTATGGTTATCATCGTGTTTTCTAGTGATTTTTAGTGTGCTTCTTCCGCTATTTTTGCCTTTCATTCAGTAACTGCCGTTATTAACTCATGTATCTTATGTTGATTGATGCTAATTGTATTGCTAAAGTTATTTACTCTCTCAATCATTTTTCTTCCGCTGGTGCTGGTTTTTAATGTTCTTAAAAACACATAATCATATTAATATGTCGCCCTGGATAAATAGTTTCTGCAATCATTCGATTCTGCTGAGCTTCTCGAAGACTGAAAGATAGAGAGGGTGGTTCCCGTACATACAAACTGCAGTAAGCGTTCACCCTATATCTGGATTCTCGAACACGTGCTCTTCTCCCGTATCGCGAACTATTTAGAATAAAACTAATTTTTCCACCTCGGTCAACACGGCTTGCGCAAATCAATTTCATGCGAGACCCAATAGGATTTTTCTGCCCGCAAGTTGCAAACTATACTTAATCATCGTTCATTTGATGGCTGTAGATATCTAGATTCTGCGAAAGCCTTCGATAATGTATCTCACCAGCTGCTGCTGCTAAAACAAAAAATAGGCATTGGAAGTAACATACTAAAATAGGTTGAATGCTTTCTCGCCCATCGTCATCAATTTGTCGCCGCTAGTGACGCCAGCTTTCCTCTTCACCCTGTAATTTCTGGCAAAACTGTGTATCATGTTCGCTTAATCTATTCGCAGATGATTGTGTTCTTTTCCGGGAAATAACTTCTAGAAATGACGTACTTGCGTGGCATACGGCTCTAAATTTTAACACGTGCAAAATTGTGCAAATCGTTTGTTGCTAGCTTACGTTATCTTAATATCACCCTAATAGTAGCCCGCTCGAATTCCTCGAATCACGCAAGTATTTAGGGTTTCATATTACTTCAACTCTTAGCTGGCAAATTCACATAGATTTCTTTATTAACAAACCTGATCATATGCTAGGGTATTTAAAAGGTAACATTCACTCGGCTCCTACTTCTATTAAATTACTGTTCTACAAAACAATTGTGCGTTCACAACTTGAATGCGCTTCACCAATGTGTGATCCTGGCGTCGGAGTTCCTGTTAACCAGTTGGAAATGATTCAAAATAACTCAGCTCCATTTATATACTCTTACTAAAAACAAACTGCTAGTGTGTCCTACATAAAATCTAACCTAAATCTTTCATCCCCAGAATCACGACGCAAAAACGTACGTCTTCGCTTATTTTATAAAACGTTTCAGCACACCACTTTACGCGATGAACTGTTAACATCACCTTCATGTCGGTCGTCAAGGTTGGATCACCTACATAAAGTAGGAGTCATTTCCTGCAATACTAATATATATTTTTTGTTCATTCCACGCACCTCTAATGACTTAAACAGCCTTCCCTATCTAAATTTGGAAAGCAATACGGAAGGAAATTTGGTTTTGTTATTTCCTTCCGTTTTGCTTTCCAAATTTCTATTCCACTTTACTTCTCATTAATGTTTTATTACTCCCCTCTACACTGCTTTATGACTTGAAGGTACTTATAAAAAGAATAAATCATAAAAATAATCTCGAGGAGGCTCTGAGTCCTCTAATCCAACCTTTTCGGTTCTTATTTTATTTTATTATATTTGCGTTATCTGGTTAGCGGAGCTCGCGCGGCGGAGGTTGTTTGACATCCGTCCAACTAATTCGATCGCAAATCGGCGTGACACTTTTTACCTTTCAAGGTCAAATCAAAGTTGCCTTTAATAATCAGACGAATATTCATTAACATACATTTCAGATGTCTAAAGTGCAGAGCAACACAGCTTCCGACGAGGTGTCACCTTTGCACCGTTTTGAACACACGTAAGAATGTGTTGACTTACGCCTGGTCCAGGGATATGCCGAAGGTCGTCAAGAGATAAGTATTGGCCTTCCCCAGGAGCGCCCTGTAGGCCGTTTGGTCCCCGATTGGAGAGAACCGTTTTTCCACTTGGCAGTTGGGACAATTCACGTGCGTGTAGAAGACGAAATCGCACACACCGTCCGACGGTATCATGATGTCCAGGACACCGCCCACGCCAATCGTGCAGAGAAGAACGGACTTGGATCCTTTCAACGGAGAAGAGATGCGAAAATCGAGACAGAGATAAAATACGTTGGTTTAAGTTTGACGGCGCAAGCTACCGGCCGTTATAAAATGTACAACTGCAAACATCCATCCATCCATCCATATAATCGGAAATCAAGCAGTCTGTCAACCGTCTGTCTTTTATGCGTCCATGCATGAGTATACACTCCACCGCGAAGCACTCAGAAGACCCTGCAAACACTGGTTTTCCTTGAGCGATTTTTGTCAATGAGAAATACAATTGGTGTCGTGCATCAATAAGAAGTTGGTGTTTTGTGTGAATCCACAACACTGTCAGAGCGATAACTGCCCTACGTCAAGGCAAAGTCGTTGGGCCTCGGGGTTCGCGTTCACGCTACGTGTGGTCTTGACGGCGCAGTCTCTTAACTTTGTTCTTACGAGTACGCACCTCGCTGCTCTACTTGCTACGAACGGCGAGACCGGACAGCGTCACCACCAGTGCGTCTTTCATCGTCACACAACAAGCGTGACGGTAACAAACGGCGGCGCAAAGACGCACGTGTCTGCCGCTTTACGCCGTACTCTCATGCTTCAGCGCGTTTTCCGGCTGGGGCGTCTCAGGTTTCCCCAAGCGATAACCTTGTGCGCAGGCAATATCCTCTCGACGGTATTTTATAGACAGATGCGGCTTGCACACCACACAAAGATTGTAATTTTTTATATTTAAATTCAGGATTAATATAAGAATAAAAGAGTCTTCCGTATCCACCTCACGGCAACTGTGGCCATCTAGCCGGCGCTACACGAGTCCCATACGCACGTCTGTGCTTATCAAATGCCGATTGAGGCGATTGCCGAGGCTGCGGCGTAGCTGTGTGGTAACGTGCCCGCTTCACAGGCAGCGAACCCTCGTACGAATACTCGTAATACCAAGGCGGCGTGCGAGTTTTTGAAAATATGGCGATATCAACGATGGTCGCCGTATACGCGCACCTAAATTCACTGCCGGAGCAGCACGGAATTTGGCCAAGCACACACTGGCCAATGGCTGGTGATGGTATTTTGGCCGTTGGCCAAAGAGTTGCCATTCATCGGCCAATGCTTGGCCGATGGCTGATGGCCAGTGGCCAGCCATGGCCACTGGCCAAACGACCATTTCTAGCCATTGGCCAATGATTGTCCAAATTTGTGCTGCTCGGGTGGATCCTAAGTAGAGCCAAGCTCCCCGAATGGTTGTCATTTTGGTTCAAGGAATGCGCAGTTTCTGCCTGACCTCTCCAGTATTGGTGAGCCAATCTGAATTCCCGGTGGCAGGTTGCTTCATAAATAAAGACATGCCTTGAATACCAATATATTGTTATCGACATACCGGCGAAACAAGAGCACATCTCCGCACCGCCACCACATGCGGCGTCGGTGCTTGACAGCTATTCAAAATATTCTTTATTTCTTGAATCAGGCAAGACAAACGATACCGTACTAAGGGATCTGTATAGAAAAACATAGGTAATAAGTTTATTGCAAGCACAGTGCCAAAGACGTTTATAGTGGCGAGGAACGTGCGATGAAACTCCGTAGCTATCTTGGTGCTACGGGTTCAGAATTACCCTTTCGGAGCTTCGAAGAATTTAACGTACCGTAAGGGCGATTGCCACCCCATCATAACTGGGGCCAGTTGAAATCACCATGAAATAAATAGTCGACTGTATCTCAGAATCTATTTCTGTCCGGTTAGCAGGCTGGAAAGGCAATGGCGCTACATTCCTATTATCAGTGACTTTACGCCCACCTATACGACAACCACAACATAAACTACAACATCAACGACAACGGACGTCTTTTACATTGGTGGGATGAGCTCATACCAGCTATCGGCATAATTCAGCCATACACGTGGCATAAGACGCATTTTTTCACCGAGCCTGCTTGTTTATTGAATGATACTGCTGGAGTCATCATAGACCATTTCGGAAATATGTGGCACCCTCACTGAGTATTGGCGATCTAATTTACGTCTCGTGAGAAAGTACTTAAAAAAACAAACAGATTATTGTTTTACATTCTGATCTTAGATTTCAAAGAAGCACCGGGAAGCAAAACAAGTAATGTGATCACCTTCGGTTCATCTTATTCTGCATGAATGCTGAACGCAAAAATAAGACTGAATAAATCGTGCCTTTTTCCATTGGATATACAAAGCGCCCAAGTCTGTCACAGCGTACATTGGAACATTCGGCGTTCTAAGTGCATCATGGGTTAGCACAAGAACAGGGGTTTGGGATGAATGTAAAAGTGCTCCTACATATATTTTTTTCTGTGTAGAGGGTGTCTCCTAAGAAACTTTACGGAGTCATCCTCAGCCCAAACTTAGCGGTAGCGGTCCGAACCAGGTCAAACATTTTAAGAACTGACTTTTAACTTGTTAGAAAGTCAAAGTGATTTTCTGCATTATTTTGAATGGGGAAATGTCAGCCAACCAAGGTCTCGAATTCATTGAACTTGGGGGCAACATTAGGATCTAAAGCGTTTGACCAGGTTTCTGGCATGCTAAAACGTCTGTATTCACCTCCATCGCGAGAAAACCAAGTGCAATTGGTCACGCGCGCGGCGCTCCGCCGCTGAAAAAGATATAGAGCCACAGTTACCGAAAACGACGCGATAGCATTCCCCATTTTATCATTTAAGATTTAGAGGAACCCCGCATAACTTTTGACGGAGATAAAGGTTAGTTGTGAAACTGCGGCATCTCGTTCAGACCTCAAGGGCTACTTTTGGCCGGACAATTAGCGTTCAGCCATAACATGATAACCCATCGGCTGAGACTTTAGCAAATGCCAAAAGTACGAGATCTCGAGATCGGGGCTGAGACGTTCTTCCGCTGAGCGAGCGCTCGCGCTAAAAAGGAACGTCTCAAAGTCAGGAGCGCAGGGTAACTAGCGCTTGTAGCTTTGACTGCAGTGTCAGCTTAAAAGGGTACGTAAACGAAATTACTTAAGCGCGAGCTCTCTACTCCTCGTTTCAAAGTCGGCCACCGAGAAGCGCTATGCGTATCGCGCTCGTGGCATCAATAGTTCATGCACTTTCAAGGATACTGTAGTGGCGAGCCTTGGTGGCGTCGACGCGTGACAATCTCACCTAGTAGTAATATCCGAGGACTGTAGTCCTATTAGCCTACAAACCAAGAAATGCCTGCGCGTATACTTACCCGCAAAACACTCCAAGAGCCAATCTCTGCGATCTACAAAATCAGCTCAGCGAATGATGAGGCGAAACATCCTTTTATACCTGAGAATAAAAAATGAAGTGTGCGCTGTGGCATTACGCAAAGCGAACCGTCATGCTTGCATTGTGTAATGGCGCAGCGCAGACTTTATTTTTGGGTCTAAACGGGTGCCACGTATGTGCCACGAGAGTTCGGTTCACCATGTCAGTTTCGCACAAAATTAGTAGTAGCTTGAGGGAAGCACTAAGTAGAAATACTCGTATACCCAGCTAACGCGACACCTGTCTGTCTATGCTGGAAAAAGCGGTGTAGAAACTGCATTGCGACGTCGCCGGTGGCAGGAGCCTAATCTCCATCGCCAACAAACTACATCGGAAGGGAACTGCACCGTGACGTGTCCGGTGACGTCACTGAACAGTAACGATTGAGTTGAAACTACATCGTTTTTTTTTCCCTACAGGGAATAACGGAGAATCGCCGAGTGGGTTAGCGCACACCAGCTCGGAGCACGTGGAACGAAAGCTCGCGCTGCAGAACCCAGGATCTTGGGTTCAATCCCCACCCCTGCCTGTTTCGATCTGGATGAGCATCGTACCGACGTGCGGTCGCGTATCACTACTGCGTGGTGCGCGTTAGAGACCCCAGGCTAGCAGTCGTACTGCACTGGCTAAATTGCTTATTTGCAGTGGTTAACAATGTCGCCATGTTCAGGCAGACTAACCTCCTGCTGTATAAACAACTGACGCCAAATTTTACTTTTTGACTTTATTTGATGCGTTAGTGAAAATTCTCTCGTGCTGCACGAGAAAGAAAAAATGTTCCTTCGTGGGTTAAATATTCGGTGAAGTAGGGAGCAAAAAAGAAGAAAATTGGATATTTCCCTCAAGTTGGGATCGTAGTAGAAGAGGAGGAAAAAGAAAATCGGTTGTTAGTCGCATGGTGTGTATGGTCTTTTCTTTATGTGTATGTTTATTCTAGATCAGCTGGCCTTACCTGAAGTAGTTGCTTTAAAATAAAGCCTATCTCTCTCTCTCTCTCTCTACCTGAAGTATGAACGAACTAGCTGAACTTAAGCCTGTTAACGTTGCTTGCTTGGCTTTTCGCTCAGCCAAATCGCTTATATGGGGTGCATTCAAATGAAAACAATCGTGTTGAATCGTGTAAGAGTATTTAGAATATTTATCGATCACGCCGCTGAACTTGCATCGCTCGAAGAACTGCCTTTTTGTGAGCGCCTTCTCTGCTTGAGTTTGCTGGAAACACAGCCACTTCGATCCGAGGCAATCGATGATAGCGTTGGTGACATCAAAAAGTACGCGGCTCACAGAGCACTGGTGAACACCAATGTTTTCGTCGCTCCTGACGGTACCCTGGAAGCCGCCAGTGGCGTAAAAGCGTAGAACTGCGAGGACTTATTGTTCAACCGTCAGCACACGGGGCCCTTCGCGACGCCGCTGGAGCTTTCCGCGAAGCTGTTCGCACGGCCAGCGAGTCACCCCTTTGGTCAGCCGGTATTCACCCACAAACCTCGCATCGCTCGTCTCGAAAGCATCCCGGTGATCTCTAAAAACACGGTCCGCTGGCGAACCCAACAGTAGAGATGCATATGTTAGGGTCGCCATCTTTTACGATGCAGAACGATCTCCGGCTTCGTCTCAACCACTCAGTTAACTTCATCGTCAAAGTGCATCGTGACGACATTTTGACGTCACCGCCAACTGCATCATTTTACGAGCATAGCTCAAACTGCATAGGGAAAAACTACATTTCAACGTCATGTCACGTGACCCGAGAAAATAGCCAATCAGTGCCCGATGCAGTTTTCTACATCATTTAGTTTGCGTTCCAGCATAGATAGACTGAAAGCTATCTATTGGCGACGTGCGCGGTCAAAAGCGTCCCTGTGATAGGCCTTCCACAATCAATTAGCCGGATACTGACTATAACGTCAGCAAAGGATTTCCGATCGACGGAAATAACAGGAATGGAAGAACTTCAATTTTGACGGTGTTAGCAGTGCTTGTTTGAAAGCGCTTTGATCTTAAGCTTCAACCATGCTCATTACAAGCACCGTCAAACTCTTCGTTTGCAAGGTAATGACGTCACGAGAGGCACCTATAGGAGGTCGCCACCAAAACATATCGCCCCTAATAGAAGGCATTCACTATGTGCCATGCTTGAGCTCGCTATTCACAGTGAATCGGGGGGGGGGGGGGGGTGCATGGTTGGCTCGGCAGAGGTCGCGGCATTCTCAGATCAAGCTCCTACCTAACGTCAGCAAAGAACGGCCATCTTGATGGTGTAGAATGCACGTTGCAGAAGCACTGTGCAACTGAGACTGCAGCCAATGCCACAACCACGAGAGCTCGAGGCCACTGCCTTGAAGCGTTCTTCGGCAAAACGAGCGATCGCGTACGAAATGCAAGTCTCAAAGCCAGGTGAACTGGGAGTGCAAGAAATCTGGAGAGTTGACTTCCCCGCAAAGCACTTGGGAGACAATTCAAGATCGAAATTCTTTCCCGGAAACAAACTCATCCAAGTTAGCGAAGCACAAGCGTTCGCTTATGTACTGACTGATCACTTTTGTATAATCTTAGCTAACTGTGCATTGTCATCATAAACTACATATTGGTGCGTTAAAAAACCCAAAGTAGGCTTTTTTGTTTTATTCATTTCACGTTGCTATTGTAATTGATAACATAATTGTTTTCATTGCTGTTATATTCAGTGCCGAAACTTGCAAATTCTACGCTATTTCGCTTAAACTTTGTTTATATATTTTGTGCACTCTTATGTGCATAAGCATCGGATGACGTAGAAAAATAATTTGTTTGTGCTGAGTGCCATGTAAGAAAATGTGTTTTCTTGCCTAACATACCGGGGCTCGAAAAAGGCCAGTAGTATTTAAGATAAATTATTTATTTATTCATTTATTTATGCTTTATTAAAATGATGAAACAGTGGCTGCAATCTAGGCGCGGGGTGCTCGCCGAATAAGATTTACAAAATATAAAAATTCTGTCTATGCTGTGACACCAAGCTAGGTGTAGCGTTGTGCTGAATGCCGCAGAGGAGACTGTATTTTTTAAGGTCTATTCAAAATTTCCAGCCTCGTCATTGGCCGCACTCCCAGCGCAGACAGCAACAATTGGTTCTCTTATGTGCTTTACGGGAAAGTAAACTCCACATCTCTGAAGAGGTGTGTCTTTCACACTTGTGGGTTCAGAAAATCAAAGTAAGGTACGTAGGAAAATCTGTAATAAGGTGGTGAACTGGGCCAGTTGGTTTACGTTTTACATGATAGGAAAAAGAGCTTAAAAAACGAACTACGAAGAAGGAAAAACACGACTGGACATTGCTGTCCTGTCGTGTTTGTTCTTCCTCGCAGCACGATGGCACAATGCCAAATATATTCTCCTGTCGTCTTTGTTCTTCGTATTCCGTGTTTTCTGAGGTCTTTTAACCATCATGTATAACGTAGAAAGATGGTACCAAACAACACAAGTCGTCATGTCTACGATAAGAATTCAAGGGTCGCACTGACCAGGAAGGACGGCGATTAAGAAAAACCAAAATCGCACCGCTATTCACCAACAAGCAATTTTACACGCTACTCGAAAACAAAAAAGAAGCAATGTGATGCAAAAACAAGTAATCACTGTTTAGGAGTATTAGATTTCTCGATTACTCGAGAGAAAACAATTATTGGCCGTTATTTTAAAATAGTTACCGTTTCTTTCCCGATTATGTCAGATTTTTGAAACGACAGATTTCAAAGCGCATTTGTTAAAGGGCCTCTGAAAAAAAAAGGTTTTTTTAAAAGTCTGGTCAGGACACGCGTCTAAAGAAATAAATTTTATGCGAAAAAAAAAAAAACTTTTAGAGCAATATCGACGACGAGAGGTTTATTTGAAATTCTGCGTGCGAAGTCCATGACGTCACGGGTCATATCGGAATCGGAATGACCATCTCGGTCGTGAAGGCCAAGCCGATCCACCTCTCCTCCACGCGCCCGAAATGCCGAGAGAGAAAACAAGTGGAAAGGAGGTGACTGCCAACTGAATCGCTTCTCGCGCCGTCAATCTTCCTCTAAACAAATTTTTTTCCGCGTAAAATTAATTTTTGGACACTCGTGTCCCAACCAGACAGTTAAAAGAAAAAAACCATTTTTTTTCAGAGACCCTTTAAGGCTCTGTTATACTCCGACGTCAAGCATAGCAGGCGCAGCGTAGCGCAGCGGACACCGCTACTGATTGGTCGCATATATCCAGTCGACACTACGATTCGACGAAGACAAAGAAACGACGTCAAATAGTGCATCGCCACGCCGATTTTTTAATGGGAGGTTCGCTCTCAACGGTTAAACGAATTACGTACAGAAAAAAAAAACGCAGCATGGCGCCGCATTTACTGTGCGTGATTCATTTAAATGGCGATAGCACACGCCCAAAGGTGACGAGGACCGTTGACGAGCACGTTTTGTCGCCGCTCGATCGGTTCCTACCGTATGCCGTCGTCTGCGCTCAGCCGTAAAGTAAAACAGAGGAGACATCAAACGAAGCGGCCCTTGACATCGCACCCCTGCGGTGGCACTGCTGTTGGCACTGCGCATGCGCAGACGCATCATCTATCGCGCATCTGGTTGCTGCCCACGCGCTCTGCCCCCGTCCGTCATGGTCTATATAGACCGACGCGCTCTTGACGAGCGAATGCGCGTTTGCTTACGCCAGGTGTGGGCAGTCACTGCGCGCGGGCAGGAACCAGATTCGCGCTAGATGAAGCTTGTGCGCATGCTCGCCGCCGAGAGCAGCGTCATTGCAGCGGCGTGACGTCACAGGCTGGCTTGTAGAGCAATGTACAAGGTGCGACAGTGTTTCCAAGTACATAAACTGAAAGATGAAACGTTTTTCATCGGCAGTTGGTTGCACCTTTCGGCGGTGTGGTGGGCACGGGGATGGAGGGAGTTGAAAAGCCACGTCCACCGCCACTTCCACCGCCTCTGCCGTCGGCCTCTGCCTCCGCTTCCTCCTCCTTGCCCGCCTCCGCCATAGAGCTCATAGACTAACTCTATAGGAAAAGGGTCCGGCATATTCCCATGCATTGCCGCTGCCGCAAACAGCGGAGCATGGAGTCAGAACCTTTAGAGTGTCATACATGGTTACATACTAGCTTTACGTTTTATTCGCTAGATTTGACGATCTAAGAATCATGGCAACAATGTCAATTTTCCATACTATATGCTACACTGCCTGGTGATAGTTAAAGAAATGCACAGGTGGAGCAAGTCGGCGTAGAAGAGCGAGGGAATGAATTATACTTTCGGTTTTTAGGCTAGGTGGCACAAGCTACCGCCTGTTATAAAGGGTAACATAACTCTCCTTCAATCATCTACGCATTCATGCATGCAGGCTTCCTCCTCTGCGCATACTTTCAGGTAGAAGGTTATTCGCTTTCCTTTCGAAGCTTTCTTTTTGAACAGCGCGCAGGTGTACGGCATTGTTTCAGCGCAAAAGTGTAGCAGATAAGCAAGTTCGCGCTATGGCTTAAGGTAAGTGATGATTACCTGCGGTTGGACGCGTCCTGGGAAAACAAAACCACGTAACCACCACATTTCTGGGATTTCCAGGGCGCAGTGCAATGACTGCATTACTTCTTTGCATGCGATAAAATTACGTAAACATTCTGTTTACACCGTTAAGCTGTCACCACATACTTTCCTTGAGAGTTCTAAGTATATTCCCGCTGACCATTGCCACTGTTCTCCTACAGCTGGCAGCATTTGTTTGTTTCTCTCGTATTGTCACTCTATTTGAGCTTTTTTCCCTTGGAACTCCATGTATCTGCGCCCGGAATTTTCCGCGCCATAAAACTTACCATTAACCCACTGATCTTCGCCTCCGCCTTCGCTCCCGTTTCCGCCTCCACCTCCGCCGCCGGTGAGGAGGTCGGCTTGATCGGAATCATCTCCCTCCACAAGGACGCCTGAATGGGACAAAGCAGGCAATAAAGTAGGCGAGATCAACCAATCCCGCCTAGAGGTTAAGGCCCGCTCATGAAGTCATCGCTGGCGGATCCCTGAGCCGCCCCAGAGCGGCAACCATGCTTAAGCTCGACCATAACCACAACACTTCTACAGCCGAAGGGAGATGCGGGTAACAAAATGGCAATCAATTTTTAGAAAAACAAATTTGATTTCGAGTTAAATAGCTTTGTTTGATTTATTCTCCATCCTCTGCGCCTTCGACAAACTAGGAGTAGATATATGAAGTTAGGACTCTATATTTTCGATAGGCGAATTTTTTTCTTTTAGTTCCTTCGAATCGTACTCCCTCCCTTACCCATACACACACACGCCAATCTGTCCTTTCTAGTAGAGAACGTTGTAGGTTTCTGTTGCCAGGGGCCGTGACTAGGGTGCCTTAATGGCCTTCTGTTTAGAGTGATGCCATTCTTTGTAATACCCGATGCAGACAGCAGGCGCTTACGGGTAAAATACAAAGAAATCGACGAAAAGAAAATCTGGGCATAGCACAGTCAGCGCCACAAACGCGTGGACGGACACGCTCGTTTACGCGCTTCTGAACAAAAAGAAAAATAAACGCGTGGGACCAACTGGCCAGACGTCTCCACCCTAAGAAAAGGGCACAGGAAGGCACCCTAGCCGTGACCTATTCCGATCGTATGCGACAGTCTGCAAACACGGTTCCCCCAAAGTCGTTTTAATGGACACAATCGGTTCACACGCCCGATTTAATGTATCGATCATTTTTTTCTATCGGTCCGCTGCGTGCGAATGCGAAGACGTTACATTAGAGCTACGCCACTTTTTTTATCCATTTTTTATTACTGAGTTTTGACACAAAGTTAACAAACCGCTTTAAACTTAGGGGTTTTGTGTGCCCGATTCCCACTGCACGCGCTCTTTTGAAAAATAAAAATAGACGGTAACAAGATGCCGATTGTAGAACTGTCAATACCCAGAGCTCGTGCCGGGAGATGGGCTTTCACGCACTGCTTAACAAAAAAAAAGCGTTCGGAAGAAAGAAGATTTGGGCGAGACCGTACCTGGAGGAGGAGCAACGTAGCGGCGTCGATCGGCACGAGCGGAGAGCGCCTGCCAAACACCGGCAAGCGGGCGCGAAATGTACTACAGATCTTTAACTAAATCTTAACTTTATGTGCTGGCGTTTTCTCCGTCGTCCGCTACAGATTCCATCTCCAATTTGCTCCGAGCGCTTTTCTTCACGCTCCCACCCCACGGAGCGTGTAAGCAACGCCGAGGCACTACAGCTTCGCAGTGAGTTGTCGCACCTATCGCTGTGGCTGTTCTGTCGATCAGCACGTGACCGCTCAATTTTTATTTCAGTCCGCGTTCGCGCATGCGAACATCATCACCCCTAGCCTCTCGTTTGGTGGCGGCATTTTCAAAAAGTACCGTTCCGCGAGACCAACATTCTCAGAACCCATCTTTTGCGCGGAGTTTCAACTATTTTGACGACGCTTCTTGGAGAAGTTGTAGTGCCAATGAAAAACGATGCAAAGTCCCGATGCCACCGAGATCTAACGGTCGGAGGCACGTTAGGCTGCCAGTCGTCCGTAGTTCGCAGGCAACCCCCCAAAAAGTGCTCCTTACTCGAAACTGTTTTGTGCTTTGCCCCGTCGCTTCGATTGGCTGGAATGGGCCGTAGCATTCAATTTTTTCGTGTTACTTCGAAAAAAATTATAGCTGCGGCGAATGGACGGTCAAGGGGCGGACACCTTACCTGAGGCGCTCAAGATGACGATGCCGATGGCCGTGGCAACGCCGAAAGCGAGAACTGGTATTAGCACAATGATTATTTTCTCTCGGCTGTCATCATTCGGGCTGTGAAAAAGAAAGGGACGCAAAGAAAAACCAAACGAGTCTCTGGGAAACCAAACGAGCTAGACAACGGAATGTTTTCTTACTCTTCCCCTGAAATCAAAGGCATAAAAGAGGACATTAGTTTTTACAGCGTCACACACCTAGGTATAGTAACGAGTGACTTGTTCTTTCGCAAAAACACCTTTAAAAGAAACACGTTTTGTCGGCAACTTTTATTGTACAGACGTTTCATTGACATTGCAATGTTTCGTGAACGCATGGTCCTTGACGTTTCGTCCACAACGTATTTTTTCTACTTGGCAGATTGGATAATATCACTACCTTCGTTTCGTTTGCTTTGAGCATACCAAAAGTAAAGTGGACTGAACCACCTGTTTCCCATCGGGCAAAAACTAGTTCGAGAGCCCTAATCATAAGTTCCTATACTGTCCGCATATACGCGAACACCCCTCGCTTAGCCCGAGAATCTTTATTTTAATCTCTGGACCGAGCTTCCACCAAGCATCGTAGGAACCACTAAGGGCTCGACAAACTAGGCTACAATCCTCATGAAGGCGACTAAGTTATGCGCGGAGAGACACTTTCGACGAAACTTCGCGAGGTGTGTCGGTAAAACGAACTGACGAAATTAAAGGGACCATGAAACGATTCTGAAATCGAATTTCATCCACCGGACGCCGTAAAAGGTGTAAAAAGAAACACAAAAACACAAAAATAGGGAGCCAAAACAAATTCTTTGCTATAGAACTTTTAAAAGAAAACTGGACTCTTTTGCGCCTTCTTTCCTTCGAAAGCTCTCTGACTTTTCACTGCTATGCATCCGCGGAACTGCAGCACGTCAGCCGAATCCACGTCGCCTATTGGGTAAGCGCCTACCTCACCAGCACCGCGATCATAAACAATAAATAGCCGGCAAATGTTTCCTAAAAGTTTTGTTAAATAATATTCAGATCCACATTTTGTAGCATAATTAGAGATGTGTGGCGAAAATTGCCAGATTTCATAATGCTGAGAGCCAAGCGCCATCTATCGTGTGGTAAACGAAGCTGAGAGCCAGCTCCGGAAGAACTCCATGGGACGAATATGTTGCGAATAACCGACGAATTTTGCCCGGCGGCTTTTGCTCTGCGCGTGGAATCAGCAGAGTGCCTGCTACGTCGCGCGCAAAGCGAGCGTGCCGTCGGGCGGCGTTCGCCACATAATTCGTTCCATGGAGTTCAGCATTTACGCACTTTTACGATCAAATCAGCATGGCCGACAGCGTCGCTTGGTCGCGACGACCAACGAACGTTTATTTTTCTACGTGTTCTTCTCGCGCGTCCCGACTTCAAGCAGCAAGAAAAAGTACTTGAAACAGACCACGACGAACAAGAACGCTGGATCCACGAACACCCGAGAAAAGCTACGGTCACGAATCCACCGACTCCGATCAAGCGAGCTGCGCAGAATATAGGCCTAGCAGGCACTCCGACTCGGCGCAGCGTTGCTTCGACGGTACTTGGCCAAGACAGTCTGCCCACGACGGGCTGGCGTGCTGAATGGAATATGCCCGCGCGACCGTTGTGGACCCTTCCCGTATTATACCGGGTGAAACAAGGAGACGGCAGGCTCTTTAAATCGACCGGAAAATTCGGTTTCTTAACCTATCGCGCTACGACTTTGTGCAGCGTTGCCCACAGATGGTGCATTTTTTTCGTAAAATTTGCAAAGAACGAACTTACCTGAGGAAAAAGTAAAGAAAGAAAAAGGCTTAGCTCCTATGGAAACGCAGCGACGCCACCGGTCTGCAAACAACACGGCGCCGTTTCGCACGGGAGACAAGAGATGGCGCAACGCAACGCCGCCAACGAACGAGCATACGGCGCCGAGAGCCGGCACTTTAGCAGACGATCCTTTCGACTCAAAAGCGGCTCGCGTTCCGCAGGCGGCGACAGTCGCAGAAACAAGAACAGGCGCGGTAACAACAAGGAACTGCAGTTCCTTGTCTGCTAAACACGCCGGCTCTCGGCGTCGTCTGCTCGTTCGTTGGCGGCAGTTGGCGTCGCGACCGCTTGCGCCATCTCTTGTCTCCCGTGCGAAACGGCGCCGTGTTGTTTGCAGACCGGTGGCGTCGCTGCGTTTCCATAGGAGCTAAGCCTTTTTCTTTCTTTACTTTTTCCTCAGGTAAGTTCGTTCTTTGCAAATTTTACGAAAAAATGCACCATCTGTAGGCAACGCTGCACAAAGTCGTAGCGCGATAGGTTAAGAAACCGAATTTTCCGGTCGATTTAAAGAGCCTGCCGTCTCCTTGTTTCACCCTGTAGTTTGATCGCTGACCTCAATTTTAGATTAACAGGTGAGGTCAATCTCTTCCCCTTGTCATCTCCTTGTTTTCCGAGGCAGTGTTGACGAACACTGTCGTCGAAAAGGAACTCTCGTCGATTCTATCTTCTTGTTTTGTGTGATATAGAGCTCGAATAAACGCCGTATGGATTACCTTCGTAACACGGTATGTACACTTTGTTATTAGTATGCCATTTTTATTCTGACACGACTGCACGTCACTGTCGAGCTCAAAAAGTTCGTGGGAGCTACGTGCAATGCCGGGCCAACCTTCCTTTGCCGAGTGCCGCGTCAGTATCGAGTTGCAATCGTAAAAGATCGGTCCCGAAGCGCTCACCAACAGCGCGAATACAGCACTTCCATCAAACGCGCGCGTCCGCTCAGAGTGTGAACAGGTATTTACGTGGCTCTTGCTGACACTGTCGTAGTTCAAACGTGTCTTTTTTAACGTCGGCTCGCTCCTGCATCTCCGAGGCCGTGAAAAACGCCGCGGCGATTTGTTTCCGTCTACGTCGCTTTGCAAACGACTGGCACGGGCCGCCTGTTACCAACAATGACAGTTGGGTTGACTTCTGGAGTCTTCACCGGAAGACTCGCCGCACTTCCCAACAGGCATACCGACGTATGAGACTAGACCCATGCTGTCGCTGTAGCGTAACATATCTCATTGAATTTCGCACAGCTGCGATGTGTCCATGGCTATCGCGGCGATGAGGGGCGTCGATTCATAAAATACGTCGTTGACACCAGCGCAGTAAAAGCTACCGGCACACCCCCAACTCGCCGCCCCTAACGCTCCCACTCTCCTACTGCCGAGAGAACTTCCGGTTCCTGTCCCAGCGTACGTCACGACGATCAAAATTACGCCGCAACTTGTTTTGCGGTGAGTTGGAGAGGAAGAAAAAGTCGATATTTCATTATTTTATTGTGTAGAAGTTAATGAACCGAGACGAAAACGGATGCCTGTTCGGCATTCAGTGAACGTTGAGGGTTTAATGTAAAAGTTATCTGGCAAAAGCAAAAAGGTCATTTCATGGTCCCTTTAAACGTAGCAGTTTTAAGAAGCAATATGTTAATAGAATGTTGGTTGACGAGCTGGATACCGTCTCGCCACCATGCCGCAACTACGTCTCGCAACAAGGCTAATTGCATGCTTGGTGACCTTAAAAGAAACTTTTTCTCGCGTCCATGTCATTAAAACTCATTCTTTACAAAACCCTTGTTTGGAGTAAGCTTGAATATGCTGCGTCTATCTGGGACCCCGGTGTTGAATCGCTCATTTCTAAATTAGAATCCGTCCAAAATCATGCTTCCCATCTTATTCTTTCTAATTACCATCGAACAACCAGCGTAACCGTAGTGAAAACCAGCTTATCCTTGCCTAATCTTTCTATGCACAGAAAAGTGTCTCGCTTGTGTTTTTTCCACAAAATATATCATCATAATTCAT
This sequence comes from Ixodes ricinus, assembly GCA_037355805.1. Taxonomy (NCBI): domain Eukaryota; kingdom Metazoa; phylum Arthropoda; class Arachnida; order Ixodida; family Ixodidae; genus Ixodes; species Ixodes ricinus. Next base: position 27,952 of record JAZHYW010005680.1, read on the forward strand.
CTCTCAAGCAAAGGCTATTAACACAACCCCATTATCTCTCAGCATGGAACGATCATAGATTCAAAGTTGCCATTCCATCGTGCAGGACCAACGCATATCATCATACCGTTATTCCCAGCACCTGTTTGTATTGGAATCACCTTCCCATGGATGTTGCCGAAATCGTGGACAGTTGGAGTTTTAGAAATGCCTTGTCTAACATGTATTGCTTCACACAACTATAGTCCTCCTGCCGTTTTGCTGCTGTGTATTTTTTTCTATGTGTTTTTTAAACCCATCCCCCTCTGTAACGCCTTTGGCCCTGAGGGCGAAATAAGTAAATAAATAAATAAATACAATCTCAAAGGCTTTGCTGTGAAGGACGTCCACCAAAGTGCTCAGAAAACCAATGTACCTTCTTCTTTTCGTCAGTCTGCACAATGACAACGCGAAGATGCATCGTGACACAATTGGATGTGGTTAGAAGGAGAAAAATCTACATTCGGCTTACTTAGCCATTGTGGTTAATGTACCGTTTCAGACAGAATTCTGCCTTCCTTACTGAAGGGATATCAACATGGCAAAAACCTTCGATCTCCCTTGCCGAAATGGTAAACCACTTCAGCAAAAAGATCGAAATGATTTCGGTCTCCCTTCTTGAACCAAACTTGACCACTCAGAATAGAAAATGTCCCACAAAACCTTTTTGTTGTAGTTCCCTTTAGCCTAAAATCGTTTAACTATTGAGCCATTAGAATATATGTTTTTATTTATAACTTTCAATCGATGCAATTATTTTTTGAATATTTTCGCCTAAGAAATGCATGTCCTAGTATGATTGTAATGTGAAGTTATAGTATCGTAAGACGGAAGAGCAAATTTTTGCAATTCTGTAAAATTTGGAAAAATTAATTGCACCGCAGCTAACGCCTTAGAATCGAAAAGTGACTTACTGTCTTTTTTCCTTTGTCGCTTAGATTTGCCTATTTCATTTTATTGTTTTACAACCTTTAAGACCCCGCAATAAATGAGGGGCAGGTGAAACATAATAAACAATAAAATAGTGAGACAAATCATAATCAAATACACAAAGTAAAATATAGATGCAGGTATACAAGTTTATATTGCATTTAAAGGGACTAGAAAAAGATTTCAAAGCACTGCTGCGTCAGGGACGTTAACGATGAAGTGTACCAGCTGGTTCCATTCCGCGATGGAGTATGATTCGTTAAACGAATTAGTCTTACCGGAGACTCATTTAATTGGACAAACCCTACCCCAAAACCAAATATAAATCTTCGCTCTCTGGAACTGGAAATCGGAATGGATTTTATCTGGACTACAGAATTCCAAAAATTATTCGTTTGTCTGCAATCTGAATTTCGGATTCAAGTCAAGAATTCAACTTAAATCTCTAGTTCCATAATCCAGATAGCGAAAAGTTTTCTTGGGTTTCGGGGTAGAGCTGATCGGTATATTCACTCGAGAGGATTGCCCCGGCGTAACGAAAGTTTAACGTAATGCATTTATTCCGACGCCAGAGCTGCGCCAGCGCTCGTCTTTGGCTAGACAACAATGAATGCCTCCCAGGTAGCACAGTTTTTAACACCAAAATATGCTTTTTAGAGCACAGCTCTTTGGCGCCCGTTTTCGGGTTTCGCAGAGTCGGCGTCGGCGTCGGCGACGGCGTAACCGCGCTAAATATAGCAGGAAAATTGACGTCACGTGACCTCAACACCAATTCAATTCTCCGTTAAAAATTAGCGATGAAATTCAGTTTTTCCGCTAGATTTAGCGGACCAATCCAGTTACTGTGCTAGATTTAGCGTCAAAGTTACGTCGCAGAGACCTCAACACCAATTCGATTTCCCCGCTAAATTTAGCGGGGAATTCGCTGGTGTTAAATAGAGGAGGAGGGGGTGGAGGAGGAGGAGGAGGAGGGCATACCCCATTCTTCGTATCGCTCCCCGCTTTTTTGTCGAGCTGTGCTCTAACTTCGCTTTACAGGAATTTGTAAGCGTCTTGCCTTTGTTTTTGGAAACTCGGGGCTTTGAAAAGCCCGAAAAAATGAAAATGGAGACGAAATTGACGCATGAAGTCAAAGAAGCAATTTTTGTGCTTCGATCAACTTACCTGGCGGAGAGCCGCTGTCCAATATGGAAACCTCTAGAAAATACAAGAGTTCTGTTGTAGTAGCACGGCGCTTTTTCTTGCGTAGAGATTACGTTGCGAAAACAACCTGTGTGTCTTCTTTCACGCAGGGCGAGCGGTTTAGCAAAAGCTTTTAAAGGAGTGTTTACACAAGGAATGCTTTTCGGGAAGGAATCTGCATGGCGTCAGTTATCGGCGGACCTAGTGGGTTTTCTCCCAGACTAAACCATTCGCAAGAACAGACGGGGAGCCGAGAAGGATGTCAGTGTTATCAGACGCATTTAGCGGTGGCACTCTCGACAACACGGCTCGCTGTGCGCTGACGAAAGCAAAAAAAAAAGGGCGCATAAAATGGCAATACACTATTTTGGCAGCATCGCTGTCAGATGCAGAAGAGGGCGATTGATTCCTTCTGAAATAAGGGTGCGTCTTCAATGGGTGGATGCAACACAAATGCCGTCGTATCAAAAACAAGTTGTATGAGGAGCGGCTTGAGGATGGCACTGATTAATATTGAAGGCTTCTTCGGTGCCTCTGAAGACATGCGTAACAGCGCAAGCCAGAAGTTCAAAGATTCTGATGCCACTTGTGACATCTCCTTAAACAAAATCTGTAAGGTTGCTAGACAAGCGAACTAAATGCCGCCAATTCAATGGGAAGCTTGCGACAAGACAGTGGCGTCGCGTTGCGGCTCCCAGCAGAGTCGTTTGACGGGAACATCAGTTGGATCGGCGCGCCCACTTAGGTGGTGCACGCTCTCTATTATCACTCCGCAGCCAATCAGATTGAGGCGTTATTGTCACACGCTTTCATTATCGCTCCGCAGCCAATCAGATTGCGGTGTTACTAATTATGAAGTCCAAAGAAGGAATCAGGCAGAGCATGAACATAATATTCCCTGCCGTTCTCACTGAACAAAGAACTGCACGCCTTATTATATTCATGCGCCGCTTGATTGCTTCTTCGGCCTTATAATGAGTAATGCCGCAATCTGATTGGCTGCGAAGTGTTAATGAGAAGCGTGCGACAAGACAGTGGCACCCCGGTGTGGTTCCCAACAGAGTCGTTTGGCGGGAAAACCAGTTGGATCGACGCGCTCCCTTTAGGTGCCGCACGCACCCTATAGAGATCCCACGCAGGGGCGAGCAGCGTTTGAGGAGCCCGGGCAAAGATACCCCTCCCCTTTCGCTTTTACGAAGAAAACAAGGTATATATATTCCTCCATGAAGGGAGGAACGATCTTGTCCACTCTGCACCAATATAAACGGAGCAACGTTCGTCCCTGCAAACAGGGGAGCAAAGTTCTTCCCTCGTCTGAGTAGCAATATGGCCGCTCCGAATCGAGTGAATCGAGCTTAGTAAGGCTCAACGAGGACGCCTGGACGCTGCGAATGGTGTGGGTCTCTACGCGGAACGCTGCCGCGATTCAACCGAAAGGGAAGAATAGCTCGCACACACTTGCGGCTCCTCAGACCTGCTAAACAGATATCACAAGAAACGCAGTTAACCGCTACGCACCCATCCAAACTTCCTTTTTTTTTGAGCTGAATTGGTGCCAAATAACAACATAAAACGAATTTTAAGTAGCTGTATTCATTGTCGAAGCCAGCTTCCTGCGCCGGTCGCCTTTGCGCGTCTCACCTTTGCAACAGACCTCTGCTAAATTACTCAAGCACCAAGGAGAATGCAGGGAATGGTGTTCCACGCACTACACGCACGCCTTCCCCGTATAAAAGATTCGAAGAAAATAACCAAACTAAAGCGTTGGCGAGCGCACGTGCAAGATGCCATTTGTTTTCAGGCTTCTGCTTTAGAACAGATACTGCGGTAGACGCCAGCACGTGCGGCCCGTGGAACACCGTTCCCTGCATTCTCCTTGATGCTTGGGAAATTTTGCAAGAGGTCCATTCCCACACATTTGAACGGAGGAAATGCGACAAATTTCCTCCGTAAGAACCGCACGCCAGAGAGGAGTTCTAAGCCATTTTCAAAATCAAAAGTCGTTCAGAAGCCTACTTGGCGCATTGCACCGTACAAAAATATCGCGAAGCGTGAAGAAAATTGTTGTTTTAAACGTCAATATTAAATCAACGGGATTACCGGTATGGAGTAGGACACAACCGTTAAATTGCTGGCTCACCATTTGGCAGGCACAAGCAGAGCAATTGAAATTGTCTAGTTCAGATAGCTGCTAAAAAACATTTATGTCATCAACCACAAAAAATTTGTCTGCTCAAAGGAGTTATTTGTCTCAGTTAGATATGAAAATTAGCAAGTGCTGTACAGCCGCTAGCCTGGGGTCTTTAACGTGCACCACGCAGTAGTGATACATGACTGCACACCGCTACCATTCTCATTCAGTTCGAAACCGGCAGGGGTGGGGATTGATTTGAGGATCTCTGGGTTCTGCATCGCGATCTTTCGCGCCACGTGCTCCAAGCTGGTGTGCTCTAGCCCACTCGGCCATCGATCATTTATTTTTTTGTATAAAACATGTTTATTTACAAAATAAAAACCGTTAACTTGTAAGCAGCAGAAGGAGAAAGCATACATGCACAGCACTTTTCTAAGATGTCACGAGCATCACGCAGCACGCTTGATTAAGGGGTAATGATCATTTACAAATTATACAGTGTCTATTTATACTTTGGCTCTTTTCGCCATGTACATTTTTAAACAGGATTTCATTGCAGTCCACTGCGCAACGTCAGACATTTCAGTCTGCTCCAGCAAGCTGCTGGTGCAAGCAAAGCCGTCTACAAAGTGGTTGCAAGACGGTTTGCCCTTCTCAGCCACCATTAAATGGTCCACCGAGACTTCCAGATCGAGTGCAGCCCGAGTAGAAAAAGCACTTCGACACGTTTTTTTGTTGTTATCGCCAGCTTGGATTTCACGAAAACCAGTGTATTGCAGTCCGGCCGTGTGTCTATGTTGAACGCCTGGCCGAGGTCCGACCAAAATATTTCAGCGTTTGTACAGAACATGAACACATGTTGTAAAGTTTCCGGAAGGGACACAATGCGCTATTAGTGGTCTACGACACAGAGAACCCTTTGTCTTCAAGCCATGTCTTCACGGGTAGGACTTCCATGTGGAATTTAGCAAATAAGTGCTTGGTGCTTGTTTGTGCGGGATATTTTCCCAAACGTTTGAATATTGGCGATAGTCCTACGGATCCGGCGGGGGGGGGGGGGGCGATACAACGGAGTCGGTAAAGCAAGATCGATGGTATCCCAGTTAAGAGTTTTCTTTTTTTCCTGCATGAGGTAGTCCCAGGAAAAACGGCTTTGGAAGAAATCGATCACGTCTTCGATCTCCGTGTAAAATCTAACTACAGGAGCTCTCTGAGAAGCCTTGACCGCACTCACTTGCCAGGCTGCCAAGTACCGCCCTTCTAAACCTTGAAAGGACCGTACCGTCCCCGGATTCACTTGGTCCCGGAAAACAAAAACCGTTGGACCTTCAATTTCAACTCTAAAGTACCGAGCCCCAACCCCCCCCCCCCCTTCCCCTTAAAAAGACTCAACAACAAATTAGTTTGGCGCGTAGGTTCAAACACTGACAACCAAATGAAAGTCGCACAATTTCTATGAAATTTGTGATTGTCTGATGAACGAGAAGGCACGATGTGTGCGGCGTACCATACGCTAGAAAAAAACAGCATTGCAAACAAAAGATTTATTTAACATGGTATCGTCCGTACCATTGGCTCATTTTCCCCTGTACGCTCTTTAAATGGATTCCGTCCCGGCCCGTACTCATCTGTTCAATTCAAGCCCAACCCCGAGGCACTTAGTGACTGAGCAAGACCAGTTCACGCCCATATAGCACTTGCATGTTGTCGCTCATGGGCCTAGCCCAGACCCAGTTGATTTTGAGGTGTTCATTTTTGCCCCTGATATGCTACATAACTCATTTATCTCTTCCTTGCGAAGTGCAGCTCTCCTTTAGAAGTGCATACAATGGTGACGTCGTGAGCATAAGCAAGTATCTTAGTTGGTAGCTCGCCTAGATTCACGCCATGTATATGCGTATCGGCTGTGATTGTTTTACATCGGGGGCTCTAGTATGATGTAAACAATAGCAGGTGACATTAGACACCCTTGTCTGACTGATGATTTTACCTAGATAGAATCAGTCTTCCACCCTCTTAACCAATAATCGAGTGGTTACGTCTTTATAGCATATTTTAATGTATCTAGTTAGTCGATCTCCCAGGTGGCAACGTTTGAGCACAGCGAAGAGGAAAGAGTGTGACACCCTGTCAA
>JAZHYW010005681.1:0-10766 GCA_037355805.1 Ixodes ricinus
AAAAAAAAAAAAATTGGTTTGCTCTTTATGTTTATACAGCCTTGATGGGGAGATGCGCCTCAACGGGTAATCGGTCTCTTAGCTGTAGATGAGAAATTTCGCCAGTGCGGTACAACCGCTAACCTGGGGTTTTTAACGTGCATCACGCAGTAGTGATCACACGAACGCGTGCCGGTACGAAACTCATCCAGATCGAAACGGGCGGGGGCGGTGGGGAATCGAACCCAGGAGGTTCCCAGCGCAAGCTTTCGCTCCACGCTCCGAGCTGAGACGCGTTAGCCCACTCGGCCACTTCCTCCCTGCCTTTGGCTCGCCACGCGAAGCCCCTTATGTACTATCGGGGAAAAATGAAATGCGAACAGAGGAGCGCGTGGCTTGCCGTACAGGCTGCGCCACCTGGAAGTGAGTCTAGGGACGAGGGTGCGGCCTACCTCGATGTGTTCACGCCTTCGCTCGGCGCTCCTCAGCTTCGGCAGTGCGCCTTCAGTGCGCTGAAAGCTATCACCGCTATCTTTGCTGGCTCAGCGCGTGCGGTGCGAAGAAGCTCGGCCCACGCGCCGAGCAGACAAAGATAGCGGTGATAGCTTTCAGCGCACTGAGAGGCGCACTGCCGAAGCTTGGGGAGCGCCGAGCGAAGGGCGTGAACACATCGGAGTAGGCCACGCACCCTCGCCCCTAGGCTCACTTCCAGGTGGCGCAGCCTGTACGGCAAGCCACGCGCTCCTCTGTTCGCATTTCATTTTTCCCCGATAGTACACGCGTGGGCTTCTGGAATAATCGGCGTGGAAGGTTCGACGCGTAGAACTTTCGGGCCTAGAATAAACAATAATGTTCTCGAATTCACCAGAATAATAAACTGAAAGTATAAACAAAATTCGCGGAGCCCCCAGGAATCGAACCCTGGGCCTCCGCACGAAAGTCAAGCGCGGTAACCACTCGGCCACGCACGCGCTTGCTCGCCGACGCGCGTGGCAATATGGCAGTCTTATTTTTGAATTCGACTTGGCCGGTTACCGACATTTGTCATCTAAACACGTAGATGCTGTCCCAATAATACTCCTGCCTAACTTCCCTCGGCATATTTCTTTGAAATTTTCCGAGGGAATAGTTTATATCTGTTAATCCAGCGCCTTCAGAGTAGATTTATTAACTAAAATTCATTAATTAACTTTAAATATTGATTGAATGAAATGTGTTAAAAATGCAGTGTTGACGGTGATTCCTATTAGAGGCTATACGAATTATAATATTTTAGTTTATGATGCAATTACAGCGACGATTATTCACCCATCTAACGTCCTCCGAGCCCCGAAACACACAGGGAAGAGACGGCATTCGTGGAACCGCCATACCCTCTATTTATCAAAATCGGTCCACTTCACGCGCTCTCTGGAACAATGCCAAGAGATAGCCGGTATTAGGCAACCTGCAATGCTGTTTGGTTTTGCGCCATCTAGCGACTGAAGCAAGAAATATTGGGTACCCCTGGGAGTGGCGGCTGCATTGTTCAAACGTGAGCTTTTACTCTGGTGGCGCCGCTTAGCCTAGTGTCTGAAGCAAGAAATACTGGGTATCGCAGGAAGCCGTGATCGCGTAACGTGCCAGTACAGCGGAAGCTACGGCCCAGGCGGGCCAATGGGAACGTGACTGCGTATCACCGGAGCGCGCCTCTACTCCGACGAAGTATCAGGCTTTTCGCTGCGTCATGCTCCAATATCTGTGCGTTGCGCTCGTAGACGTCGCGCATTTCGAAGCCTTCGGCACGCAATGCGGGGCTTATCGTTCACCCTTTGCCAAGTTACAACGAGATAGGGTATAACCATGGGCTCACACTCTGCTGGCGCCGCCAGGCCGTTGCCGGCTGGCTATGTCAAGAGCTCGTGCCGAGAGAGGCGCTTTCACGGGTTCCGGAACAAAAAAAGAAACAAAAGCGTTCGGAACAAATGGTCAGATGTCTCTTTTGTTCCGAGGTTCCGAACGATTTTTTTTTCACGCACCACACAGTGCGTGAACGCGACACTGCGCGAACGCGTCACCCAACGACTTCGCCTTCACAGCTATCTCTGCGACTGTACTGTAGATTGACACAGGGCTGCTAAATGTTTACGTACTATACCTTGTTTTGAGAACATGTTCATGTGATACACGACTCATGTTCATAGTCTTATTAGACCATCAGCTACTATAGCTCTGTTTCTTCAACCCTTGTTTCTGCAATGGTTTATGCACTTGGCGCATTTTGGCCCTGGTCGCTCTCGCGCCATAAAACTCAAATCAATGAACAATTGTTTTGAGCAAAAACATTCCTTCATAAAATATTTAATTTTAACCATGGCTTTGTTCACTGATTTAATGATCATTTGTTTTACACGCATAAAAAAGGGTCTTTTTTACGATAATCTGATTGTGTTTAGACAGTTTATTCACCAAAAATGTTTGGGATGTGGGGTTAACAGGTGCTCTGTCTTCTTATAGATAACGGGTCGTTTTGTAGTGTTTATTTAAGGAAAAACGACGTTTTTTTTGTGTACTAAAACTCTGTCATTTTTACCGACAATACAAGTATGTTCGGACTGTTTATTTACCAAAGAGTTGTGTTCTTGACGAATAACATAAGCCCTGTTTTTTTAACCGATATTTTCTTCTACCTAATAATCTAACATCACCGTTTCCTTATTTTGACCGAAGCGTTCCGTATATATCCTGTTATATTAGAAACATTTTTCACAATGTACTGTTGCATTCTGTCCTATACCGCTATTCTTGTGCCAATATTTCAAGATGACGACGTGTAAACTGCACATTCCTCAGTCGAATAAACTTTATGATGTATTCCCACTACGGATTGTATCCAAGTTAACCGAAGTTTACAGTTTATTCTTAGGTATAAAAAAATCGTTATGATTGTATAAATTAAATAATGTCCCTCCCTATTATCATGGCGAATTCTGTAGTGCCTACGATGTGTATTATGGCTGTAGAAAATATAGTTCGGAGGCAGCTCACGCAAATTTTTAGAGAAACAGCGACGTTATTTAAAAAATACTACAGAATACACGATTTTCCATTAGACTGCAGTAACCCAGAAGAATCGACAATATTGCGGGTACGTTAAGTTTTTCTCAAACTTATTTTCTTGGGTTCCCGAGTTCATATTGCCAAATAAGGTTACAAACTTGAAAGTATAAAACAGCGAGGACGAGGACGGGAACAGGACATTTTTCGAACAGGACATCGAAAGATGTCCTGTTCCCGTCCTCGTCCTCGCTGTTTTATACTTTCAAGTTTGTATCCATTAACCAACACGCTCGTTTTCAATTGTAACAAATAAGGTGAATTCGTTTTTCGTTGACAAGTTTACGATCATTTCCAGTATTCTGCTACTGACACCAATAAACTAGCAAACCAAAACAGATGTTTTATGTTACGATAATCTAAAATTAGAATAAAAAAGTTTTCAAAATATTCTCTGACGCGCACACCTTTTATCTTTATGTTTTGCTTTTTCTACACCCGCGCGTCGACTGTAGCGCCGCCTGGAATGGCCTAAGATAGCAGACGGCCTTCCTATACTTGAGTCACAGCGCAGTCAGAAGCTGGGAGACACGCAAATACATACACACAGGCTAAAAGCGCACTGTCACGGTCTACCAGCCTCGAAGGATGTGCTCAAAGAAAGACGATGCAAGCCGTGACGTTGCACAGTTGGCGTTATTTGATTGGCGACATGAGCTCATAGCATTGCATGCACTGCACTCCGACACCGACAGCATACGCATTCCTTCTCCCTCCTTTTTTGACGCGCACACCTTTTATCTTTATGTTTTGCTTTTTTACACCCGCGCGTTGACTGTAGCGCCGCCTGGATTGACCGAAGAGAGCAGGCGGCATTCTTCAAAGGATGTCGCGACCTTTCTGTATAAAGGGGCTTTAGATAAAACTGCCTCCGAATTTTACGATGCAATCTGCATCAGAGAGCAAGGAAAAAGCAGGTGCGTTAGTGCCCCGTCACTGCACTTGACATATCGTTTTTTTAATGCGTTATCATTAGTATCCACATGACAGCCACATGACAGGGACGGCGTCCGTCGGCGGACTTAAGAGTGGAAAGGGAAGTGCGTCGCGTACAAAGGAGGAGACTATACTTCGTCTCACCCTACGATGGACTAAAGGCAGAAGCTACGAACCACCAGATCCAATCACGAGCCACTTAGAGATTGCCTCGTATTTCGCTTCGATGAACGTTACTGAGTGACTCATCAATTTTACATTGCAAAGAGAGCCACGACATACAGGCTCTTTGCAGCGTCGAAGCTATAGAAATGATGCAGCGCATTCTGATCAGGAGCATTATTCGTCCATCCTTAATCAATGTTAAGCATGTCATAGTTTAGCGTGGAATGTGATTGGACCTGGAGGCCCGTAGCTTTGGCCTTTGGTTCATCGTAGGATGAGACGAACTATAGTGAAGGACAAAGGCGGGGGGGGGGGGGGGAGGCGACGTCACGGGGCGCAAGCCGATGCGCGCGCGGATGCTGGGACGAGTCTGAACTTGCAGGTACGCAGAGCTAGCGCGCATGCCTTGGTTTGTGCTACAGATTGGAGTGTGGACCAAGTACTAGCGCTGGCCCAAGTAGGCGGCCAAAGAAGACGGATTGTGAACGAAGGAGACGGGCTGCCGAAACCGGTGAACAGCGAAAGCAGCGTCAGGCAGCGGATGCCGCTGCTAAGCGTGCAAGGCGGGCGAACGACACAAAAAAATAAAAGCAGAGCATGGGAAAAAAAAAAAAACCGAACCCGGAAAAAATTAAAGGAAGATCCATTGGTGGATTCTTTGGGAATGCGTTAGCGTGACCCCTTGGGAAAAGCCACACACGTTCTCCTTTGGGAAACGCTAACACTCACCCCGCAACAAAGCTAAGAAAAGGCAGAAAAAAAAATTACACCATCTTCCCGAGGGGAACCATGGGGTGATGCGGAGCATCGCGGATCGTAATTAATTTATTCCCTTCTTGACTGATTTCTTTTGGCCGGCCGGATTTGGGCTGCGGCGGACGCGAGCGGCCGAGAAACGCTAGCAGACGACAGCCGCAGAGTTGCGGGGAAAGCCCACCCCACTGGAAAGCCCTGGCGTGGCGCTGCGACCCGCGCGCCCAAAACTATCCTCCTTTCACTCCTCCGGGGAACGCGCGCAGCGCGCTACCGCTTATATTCACACTTGAAGGAGAGGAGACTAGAGGGGAGAGTTGCGCATGCGCGCGCGGTGTGAGTAGAAGCGAACGCACGCGAAGTGCACGCAGCTGGTAGAGAGAGAGAGCGGAGAGAGTAACGCGCAGCTGTTGGAGAGAGGGAAGGAGGAGAGTTGCGCATGCGTAGTGTGAGTGCGGACGACGCCGACGCCGCGGGACATAGACCCGAGCAAGAGTTGCTCCGCATCTAAAAAATAGAGAAAGCGAAAGAGAAAACCGAAAGAGAAGGCCAATACAAAACGGTGAAGGGATCATCGTTAGCTTTTCCGAAAGGAGGAGGTGTGTGGCGTTTCCCAAGGGTCAGGCTAACACATTCCTTGAGGATCCGTCAATATATCTTCCTTTGTTTTCTAAACGAATAGCCAGAAAAGATGGTATTAATAGTGTGTGTGTTTGTTTCAATAAACCTTTATTTGAAAGTGCACTTCGTCTTGGCTACTTCCCTGTCCCTGCTTATTCGGCGCTTTTCGTTTAGCATGTGTGACTATTTTGTACCGAAGCGACGTACGAAAACACGCTCCCCTCTTACGCAGACAGCTGAGATGCTCTCTACTTAATGCAACCTCATTGGTACCGAAACGCTATGGAATTTTGGTCCGGTGTGTTATTCGGTATAATGCGAAACGGGCCTATGCGGAGTCTGTGTGGTGCGCGCTCGCACTTTTACTGTTCATTCAGTTGACCTGCTCCGAAATGAGGCCTTAGCGGCTCTGACGTCACACCTCAGCAGTCGCTGTGTTTCACCTTACGGGTTGCGGAAGTGTTTTTCTTTTTTGCAACTCGTTGCTGAACTTACAGAATCGCGGCGCCCGTTTTATATTCACGAGCTATCCTCGCACAGATCGTGTCTCAGCTATGAAAACCAATTTATCACTTCCTTCACTTTCATTGCGCCGAAATATATCTCCTCTGTGTCTTTTCTATAAAATGTATCATTCCAAAACGTAACTGAAAGACAAACTCGTGTTAAATCCAGCTTTCATTTCACCGTGCGTTGATCACCAATTTAAACTCGAAATTCTTCATTGCCTTACTTCATCTTATTACAACTCATGCATCCCCAGAACATCCTCCGAACGGGACCACCTTCCTGCACATTTAATAAACATACCATCCTTTGAATTATTTAGATATGCGGTGACTGATTATTTAGAACAACACCAACCTCTCTGTTGGTGTTGTTCTAGAATTTCGTAACATGTTTAATTTTGTTTGTGTGTGTGTGCCTGGTGTATTGTATCTTCCTGATTGTATTACTTTTCTGTTTGTCCTACTCCCCTCTCTAATGCTTTCGGACGTTGAGGGTACTAAAATAAACAAATAAATAAATAATACATTATATAAATAATAATATAAATACATAAATAAATAAACAAATAAATAAATAAAAGCAACCGTGCGCAGCCTCTAGTAGCTGCGGAGTCGATTGTCCGAGTCCACAATTTTTCAGGTGTCAACTTCAAACATGCATTGCACGGAAATACCGCGTCAGCGTTCACCGCTTAGTCGGGCACAAATTTTTATTCGACAGGAGTGCCGTGTGAGCACGAAGCGATGTCCAAAATATGGCGGTTGGCAGTGTTGCTTGATGGATTTTTGAAAATGGTCTCGTGTCCGAACCCTAGCATCCGCTTATGATTAAGGAATAGCAGGAAGAAAGGGGGCCGTAAGGAGGGGTACGCCTTTGTCTGGGGTTAGGGAGTCAGAGTAACTGTGTACGCTAGAGAGAAAGTGCATTAAGGGTTGGCGAAAAGGAAGGAGAAATAAATAAATAAATAGGAGAACTGGGGGGGGGGGGGGGGAAGAGAACGGAAATGGGCAGCAGACGGCCGCTTGCTCACAGTGCGTATGCCCGTGTGAACGTGTAGGGTGGTTTCGGAGGGGTCTGAATCACCAGTTGATGCGAGTTAAACGACGAATGGCGGAACGGGTGATCGAAGGGTTGACCGAGTAGGAAGTGGGAGTAGTCGGCCCAAGTAATGAGCCAGAGGAGCGTGAAGAGCAACTGATGTACGATATTGTCGAAGCGAGAAGACGCGCAAGAAAGATGCTTTGCACTTTATGACTTGAAATACTGTATTCACAAGTCTCATAAGCTGATTTGGTAATTAAAGTGAGAAGAATGATAGCTACAATGAAAGGGAAAAAAATACGGACAAGCTGGTGAACTAACTCCACAATAAACCTAAAACCAGGAAAAAAAGACAAAGGACAACCACACACAAAGTCTCAACCTCAAACTTTTGGGTGATTACTATAGTATACCTGACAAGATTCCAAGTATGACGGGCCGAAATCCGCTATTTGTATACAACAGAATACATTAATAAGGTTTTGCGGCACAATTAATATTTTTTTTTTCTAAAACCATGTCTCACCGGTGATTTCAGCTATACTCCGTTCAACCTTAAAGGGGGAAGGGCGGTAGGTTGACATATGACTCAACTCATTTTGACATGATCTCAGTCTCACTTTATACGAGCGACTTCAAACTTTCCAGGTTCTTTCGGTTCTATTTCTGCTTGCTGATTACCAAGTTTTATTCAGAAACACTAAAGCATGTGGCAATTATAATATATATATATATATATATATATATATATATATATATATATATATATATATATATATATATATATATATATATATATATATATTATTTTTTATTTTTTGTTTTGGATAAGGAACATTTATATATTGTCAAATATAAGTACAGCCATAAAACGTTTCTAAGTCATTCCCCACAACGTGGGCTTTCTTCTGAAAAAAAAAATTGCACGTCTCTTTTTTTAAATAAATGTTTATACACTTGTGGTCCATTTTTGATGCTTCTTGAAAGGCGAAATATATTAATAACTAAAAAGTTTTTAACGAAATACAATTTATGAGGTTCAGTAAATAAAGGAAGCATGTAGTAATAACTTACGAAAAACTCCCTTAGAGCTCCAATAGTTTCGGCGAAAATGTTCTTTACATGTACAAAAACACCGTTTACGAAAAATCGCAATTGGAAGTTTTGTTGCTCATCAACAATCCTAAAACGTGCCTGGTGCATAGTCTTCAGCGTCATTCCTTTTGCACTGCCTTGTGAAGTCTGTCCTGGCACTCGCCTTCATTTTTCCTCGTTTCTTGCATTTTGCACTCCGCAGAGGCTCGAAAGTCTGCTTTTGAGATTCGGACGTTGTCCATCCGGTTCAGGGCCACGTCACAGAACCTGCGGTTTAAAAAAAAAAATATTGATAAAAATAGCCTTGATGCTTTTAGACCGGACATTGCAGCTGTAAATTAGAATACGGTGCTTACGCAAGCAGAGGTTGATTATGCCTATAACTTGTTTTCGGAACAATTTCTCAAGTTGCATAAACATCACTTTACATATATATATAAATCTGTAACAATATCAAAAAAAGATTCGTAAACCGTGGGTAACGTCTATTCTTATCGAAAAATTCGTAAGAAAGATATACTATATAAACGGTTCATTGAGACAGGTGACCCGGATGCTCCTAAGGAATTTAAGTCTTACCGGAACAGCTTGACCAAGGAGCTAAGGAAGGCCAAAAAATGTTACTATTCTTCCCTTTTCTCGTCGGCAAATGGTCGCACTGACGTAATATAGAAACAGCTTGGTTCAATGGTTAAGGGGTTTCCTGTATCAAACACCACTGAGACACTGCAGCATAAGGATGAAAGTTTAGCCGGCCGAGATTTGGCAAATGTATTTGATGAATATTTTGTAAATATATCTAGTATTGCCGATACTAATGACTCTTGTAAATATATTTATCAAAGAAACTGTAGATCTATATTTTTAGAGCCAATTGCTAATTCCGGAATCACTAGTGTGATTATGCACCCAAAATGAGCGGCAGCTGTGATGCTGGTGGAATGCAAATTCGCCCCATTAAGTATGTTGCCGACGTTATTGCTCCCGTGTTAACTTAATATTTATAATCTTTACTTTGAGTCTTGCGTGTTTCATAGAAGAATGCAAGTAGCAAAGGTGTCTGTAGTGTATAAAAAGGAGATAAAAATGAGTTAGGTAACTATAGGCCTATTTCTATATTGCCCGTATTTTCTAAGCCTTTGGAAACGTTACTCTATCATCGTTTAGTAGATTTCTCGAATAAATGTGACCTGATAACTTCCTCGCAATTTGGTAATAGGAAAAACTGTTCAACAAAGACAGCTCTATTTGATGAAAAAGAATGTATTATAGAACGTTTTGAAAGTAAAAAATTAGTTCTAGGGGTATTCCTAGATTTTACAAAGCCTTTGACTGTCTTAATCACGAGGTATTTTTCAAAAAGCTTGAAATTTACGGCATTCGCGATGTCGTAGGTATGACGTTTACAGTCATACCTACAGCATCGCCAACAATATGTTAACATAAACGGTCATTCTTCCACTGTAAAATGTATTACGTCAGGTATTTCACAAGGAAGCATATTGGGACCATTTCTTTTTAATTTGTACAACAATGATTTAATTAACGTAAATACTAAGGCGAATACTGTAATTTATGCAGATGAGACTTCAATATTGTTTTCTGCCGAAACATGTGACGAATTAATTGATATGGCGAACTTTACTTTATTAAATATAAAAGGCTGGGGGGGATAGCAACTCACTGAAAATTAACATTAATAAGACGAAAGCAGTCAATTTTGACCAAACAATAAGTCTTTGGTAATGTCAAAGGTTCTCCGTTTTGACTCGTCTCCCATCGAAATCGTTCGTTGTTTCAAAACTTTTGGAGTGTTTTTTAGTGAGACAATGAGCGAGGATAATCATATCAATAATGTCGTTCCAAAGCTTGCTTGGGTAGTGGGAATCGTAAATTGCTATCCGATCTGTTTTACCAACGAGCGTTAAATTGTTGCTCTGTAAATCACTATTCTATTCCCATTTACCGTATTGTCTTCTAGTTTGTTGTACATCCACAATGACTAATATAGAAAAACTGTTTTTGCTGCAGAAAAATATATTGAGAGGAATATGTAATGTGCCATATGACTTTCACTCTGTCGATTTATTTAAGAACTGTAAAATAATTAACATTTATAAATTGCATCAGTACAAACTCGGTACTAGTTTTAAAAGTAACAAAAAGGAGCTCGTGTTTTCTGGAGAGACTTGCGTCGTTAAGAGAAATTTCCCCACATTATTCTACCCGCAACGCAGAGAAATGAAGGATGGTCACACAACGAACAAACTATGGCTATCAAATGCTAAATTTCACACTCCCAGATTTGCTAAATAGTCTTTGCATTGATAATATGGATTTTGATAGTCTAACTTCCAAGGTCCTGAGCTTATATTTATGTACGTGATTTATATTTTCATTCTATGTTTTGCCCTTGGGTGAACTTTGGTTTGTACGAATGTCAACCTTAGATGTGTAACAGTTTCACTGTATACTTTGTCTTCTCTGTATTTTTCCTCATGCTTGCTGCTGACCAGTGTAAGGGGCCCGAGTACCAGTCAAGCTGCCTACTGTAGCATTTTTCCTTTGGG
>JAZHYW010005683.1:0-141855 GCA_037355805.1 Ixodes ricinus
TCCACCCAGTTCCAGCCGTTGAGATAGTAAATAATGTAGCTTACAAAACTCATACAGTAATTTTTTGTGCTCCTTTGTATGTTACTTCGAATATTTTTAAGTTGAAAGGAAAATAATTTTTTATTTTTGTTTATTGAGATAAAAGCGCCAAACATCGTCTCTTTGACAATCCGGTGAGATCTGCTAAAGCCTTGTAACTCATGAGTCATTATTTTTGTCAGCTTAACCAAATACTATGCTGGTGGTAGCCTCATACATGGGTCTCATCGACGGGCACAAGTTTAGTTTATTTTATTTTCACTGGAAATATTTATATAAAATTTGAAATATCGTCGAAAATGAAATTTACCGATATTTGGAACCCACTTTATTAAAAAGGCCATTTTTTATTTCGTTCAATTTTTTTATTATTGCTGCCGATCATAGCGAACTTCTCAGTTGGCTTGATGTGCGATTTCCTCCTTTTTTGCTTTCGTATCTTCTAGCGGCGATCAAAATCACCGCCACGGACAATGCGGTGACAACTTCAGAGCCTTGTAATCCATGCGAGCTATTTTATTTGTCGCTTACCAAACACTATGCGGTGTAGCCATATTACAGGAAGCATCGACGGGCATAAGTATTAGTTTATTTTATTTTCACAACTTTTTTTTATATAAATGAAAATCGTCGAAAATGAAACAACTGATATTTCCGTACCCACTTTGCTGAAAAAGGCCACTTTTTTTTTTCAATTTTTTTTTATTATTGCTGCCGATCATCTGACCTTTAATTGGCTCGATGGGATTTTTCCGCTTTTTGTTGTATCTTCTCTAGAAGTGATAACGGAAATCGCTCCCGCTTTCTTTAGAACGGCCAAAGGCAGTTTCCGCAGGTTCGGCTTCGCTGCATAAGACTATATCGGCTTATTCGGTGTTCTTAAATGGCAGCGGGTAAATTCATTGCCTTGATTGAGCGAGTACCGTGCTTGGCTACATATTGTTTATTTCTAATTTGTAATGATGGCAACTGAAATTCCTTTAGTCCGATCGTTAGACGGTGCCAGCGTGGATGTTCCATTACCTTTTTTATTTATTCCCGAACCAGCAATGTGCGTCAGTCACAAGCAAAATCTACTGCAGCCGAATTAAAATAGCAATCGTCAAATCGCTTTTCTATGTTCGCAGAAGGCTGTACAATCTTATAGCAGCTAAGCTTGGTGATACAAGTGGAGAAACTGAAAGTCTACAGAGACATTAAGTATCTGCTTCGCCGTCTTCGCAGTACGGGAACCGTTGCTTCTTGGCATCAGAGATATCGATCTGTCTTGGATCAAAACCAAACACTTTTTATTTTTAACTGCACAAGCACTCGTTCAAACAGAAGGGCCACCGTCTCGGGTTCACCAAGCCTACGCTCGCTTTGGCTCCAAGTTTTCGTTCTGTCCGCCCCGACTTACCACGCTGTTGAACTTCTCCGGCTGCATCCGACCAGCTGTGGTAACAAAGCACCAGTTCTGCCTCCCGCGCTCGATCGGCTATAGCATGGCGGCAAGCCGATGCCGTTGTCACATAAAGTTCCCATATTGTATTGCTCGTGTTAGTGGACTATTCAAAGCACAACAAAATATTGTTTTACACGTAGATCCCAAATATAACTAGCGTTAACGACAAGCGTGTCCATTTATCGCCAACTGGCGTTTAGTGTTTGCAAAACATAGTCTCCGGTTCATAGAAACTCTGTCCGTTTTCCTCACTTTGTTCTGTAAACTGCTTTTTCCCTTGTAAAAGAGGGTGCGGTATTACAGCATTTTTGATATACACGCTGACAACAAAGAACAGGCAATTAGCACGGTTATTTCAGCACGCGACAAGACACATCGTTGATTGGCGCTCGTGCCGGATGCTTCCTGGGTGTAACGGAGATGGGTCCACAGCGCGAAGGGCCGGGCGTGCTGTACGTGCCTCACAAGTCAGTATATAAACAGCATATATGACCCCGGCCTGAGGCGCAGGTGATGGTGGCCTCGTCTCCGCTTTTCTTCCGCCCCTTGTGCCCTGGCTTTAGACATCGGATAATGGAACATATTTCTCGCCGCAACTGCTAACTATCAGACTAAAGAATGCCAGTCGCCATTATTAAAGTACAGAAAGATAATACTGAAATAAGCCAATGAGTGGTTCGATCAAAATTGACTTTCACTGGTCGTGCCGTATCTGAACATCACGTTAGCAGTTGATGCCTTTGCAGCGAAGCCGACCTGTGGAAAACTGGCGTTTGGTCATATGATGAGAAGCGGGAGCGATTGATCATTAGCCTTTAGAGAACATAACAAACAAAAAGTGGCAACCCTACCAAACCAATTAGAAAAGTCTGTTCAGAGCTCGGCAGCAACAAAAAATTTATAGAAGCCAAAAATGGCCTTTTTTCGACTAAGTGGGTTCGAAGTACCTGGTTAATTTTATTTTCGACGACATTTCATTTTATATAAAAAATTTTAGAAAATAAAATAAAACATATTCCTGTCGATATTCCATGTATGGGCTTACAACTCATAGTATTGATGTTGACAAGTAAATAACTCACGAGTTACAAGGCTCTGAAGTTGTCACCGCATTGTCACGTGGCAGTGATTTTGACTACTTCTCAGAGAAGATACAACAAAAAAGGGGGAAATCGCATCAAGCCAATTGAAAGTTCATATGATCGGCAGCCATTAAAAATTGAACTGAAACAAAAATGGCCTTTTTTAATAAAGTGGGTCTCAAATATCGGTAAATTTCATTTTCGACGAAATTTCAAATTTTATATAAAATTTGCAGTGAAAAGTAAAATAGAACTAAACTATGTCATACATGTCGATAGCCCAGCGTATAGGCTTTTACATCCAGGCAGTATTGTAACAGCGACAAATTATACTAACCCTATGGAGCTGCATAAGGCTCGAAGGTTGCTCACCGGGATTAAGTCGTAAGAGACAATGTTTGGATTTTCGATCTTGGCTTAAATCAAAAACTCCTAAATTATTTTCCCTTTCAACTGTGCAACACTCGAAACAAACATACAAGAGTACACAAAATTATCTGTAGTTTTGTATGCTCGCAGTTATACCAGCGTAACAGAACTGGGTAGAAAAATCATGGAGTAAGTAAACGATTTTCACCCTGCTCCACTCTAATAATTTTTGTAGCGAAATATTTTTTTTAAAAAATTTTAAAAGCGGTTTTGTTCTTTCCAGAAATGGGGCAATTGTATATATTTTTTTTCAAAAAATATCGAAAGACCCACCCCGACAAGCGTGTTCGATTTCAAAATGAAACCACCCATATATATATATATATATATATATATATATTATTATTATTA
Organism: Ixodes ricinus; assembly: GCA_037355805.1. Taxonomy (NCBI): domain Eukaryota; kingdom Metazoa; phylum Arthropoda; class Arachnida; order Ixodida; family Ixodidae; genus Ixodes; species Ixodes ricinus. Next base: position 3,346 of record JAZHYW010005683.1, read on the forward strand.
TTATTATTATTAATATACACATACACACATACATATATATATATATATTAAATATATATATATATATATATATATATATATATTGCCGGCGTAGTGGCGCGAAGCACGCACACGAAACGATTAAGAATACTTACGTCTCCATGACATATATTTATACTGAGGAAGCATTAAAGACAACTCGTGTATAGTAGCCTATCTAACGCCAAACATTAGACTTCACGGAGAATGACGCATTGACATCTGCCTCAACTCCACTACTGCAGAGCTCACTGCCATTTGGCTAGCCATCTTGTACACATTGTAACATGAGCAATCGCCCAAAATCGTCACCTTCACAGGCTCTCGTTGTGCCTTACAACAACTCATCCATTTCGATAAAGACTTTCCACTATGCCAAGTCAATTGCACAGCTGACAATATATGTGGTGAAGACGAGGAAACGATTATACATTTCAAATGGATTCACTCGCATTTGGATATATCTCAAATGAAAGAGCAGATTCCCTGGCCACAGAAGCCCACTTGGATTCCGATTCCATCATTTCTGTTCATCCATACAACGCAGAGAAAATTCTAATTTCAACAGCACACACATACACCAATGTTTTTAATTTAACGCAGCATCAATCTCCTTCTAATTTCACGAACAAATTATCCAGGAAACAAGAAGCCCTTCTACACCGGTTACGAGCCAACTGCGCGTCTACTACCAAACCAGTCCATCTCATCGGAAAACTTAAATCACCGCTATGCATTTCATGCGACTCGACCTAAGATAGGCGACACATAATCTGGGACTTCCACGCGCTAGGTACAGAACGACCTACCTTCAGTAACACATTAAGGTCGCTTCACGTGTTCCCAGGACATTCCTACGCTCTACTCTTCCCGATGGGTTCCCAGACGAAAATGACTGATATACTTAAGGTCCTAATCGAATTTCTAGAGGCAACAAATCACGCATCCAGGCTTTGACTTCGCTCAGTCCATCTGTGTACCTGATACTATCAATAGTGAAAGCGGCGGTGATGTTCTGCTGTTGGCCGGGCCTTGTCCGCTCGGACCTCGGTGGAGCCCTCGTCTAGGTGAAGTCAGGACCCTTCTGAGGAACGCACGCTCGAGCCGGGATTTAGACACGCGGGAAAGCTAGAACCGGTCGCTTCCATCACATCATTGGCTTATATGTATATTACTACATCCCCATCATTACATCCTAATTCCTACACCCACCTCTCTTTATCTCCCCATCCCTGCAAGACGACGGATATGCCCTTCCATGGGTGACTAACTAGCGTCTTGCACTCCCTCTAAAGACTATATATACATGTCCTGTGCAAAGATGGAAGTAATTACATTACTGTAATGAAATTACAGTAATTAAATTAGTTTTTGTGGCATTGAGTAATGTAATGAATTACTTCTCTAGGCTGGTAATGTAGTAACGTAATGAATTATTTAAGGCAGTAATTTGGACAATAATTACTCGTTACTTTTGAAATTATTTTTGTCCCAAATTAGGAAGCTCGTTTGCAAGCTTTAAAAAAGGAAAAAAATTATTTGCATGGTGAAATGTTGTGAAAGAGACATGAGGGAAAATAAACGACGGCCACCTGAGTGCGAAGCCTCGTACGAAGAACTAAACCGACGCACAAAGGCGGGCTGGAAAGGCCAAGGAGAAAAGCTTACGTGCAGACATCGCTGGAAGGACATGGCTTACGAACTCAAGGCAAGAGAGATTCACGACGTCACATTATCACGGCGATACTATACTTCGTTCATCCCTAAGCTGACAGTGCGGTGGGAGCTGCGAGCTAACCAGAACCAATTAAACACCTCCCTTTAATCACCTGACCCGGCCCCTTTCTGCGCGTGGGTATGAACGAGAGCGGGGTTACTTAGCGAAAGATAGACGTGTGACTGTTTCAACGAGCAAGTAGCTTCCACCGCACTGTCAGCTTAGGGATGGACGGCTTGTAGGCTACAAGGCGAAGGGCACATCACCAGTGTTGTCAACACATTTAAAACCTGAAAGGACAGGACAAGCAAATCCTCAGTCTTCTTGTTCTTTCTTCAAGCAAGGTCAAACCGTAAGCTTCGACCATTGTGAACAACAAACGACCGGAATAAATACTTCATTCCAAAAGCTCTTGTCAAGGCCCCAGAACGTATGGTGTGTCCTTCAGCAAAGCAGGTACCGCTCGCGGTATGCCTCGCTGCCTTCCCTTGGAAAGTTCATTCGGGAATAAGCCTACAAGCAAATATCGCCACCCGTTCGTCGGGAAAATGCATAATTTAGGAAGCTCGCGTCATTCCTTTTCTCAACTGACGACGCTTCTGCTTAGCAATTATCCAGCCCCTTTGTGAGACAATGCGCAAAAACTGTGTATGGAAACGTAACTCTTGAGAGGAATAACCATGAATACGTTAACTAGTGCGCTTCGGACGATATGATTATACTGCGTCCGAGGCTGAAGGGAAACGTTTCACGTGACGACTCCTCTGTAAGAACGAGCTAAAGTGACCCGACTTAACCAGGGGCGGATTTAGAGGGGGTCCGGATGTCCTGACCCCCTCTTGATTTCTGCATGTGTAAAATTTAGGGCGTAAAACGAAGGAGAGGGGGAGGGGTTTCCTAAACATATGGTACGCTGACCAACACCTGACCCCGCCCCCCTCAGGAAATTCCTGCATCCGCCCCTGGACTTAACAGACTGACACGGAATATAACTTCTTCGAAGTCAGCAAGACGGAATCATATCACCCGTTTACTAAGGACCTCCACCGTTGAATGAACTGCGAAACCGGTAAGCAGATTTTCTTTAAGTCACACCTAGAAAAGCTATTCGTCATACTTAACACTTATGTCGTGTGCACCAGCAAAACCACTGTTCAGTATGGTTCACTTTGAGGCAGATAAGGTTGTTGCGGTGTAAACAGGAAGATCTGAGGTTTGGTACATATGCGGTAACTGAAATGGGCACAAATTCCTGCCTCAAGGTATTCAAAAGTAATGTCAAAGCAATTTCATTACTTTTGGAAAGTAATTGTAATGTAATATCATTACTTTTGGCCTGCGGTAATTTGTAGTGTAATTTAATTACATTTTTGCAGTTTTCAGAAAAGTAAATAGTAATGTAATTTAATTACTTTAAAAAATTGCCATCTTGGTCCTGAGCATCTTCCCCGAGTTATCGACGTCTAGCAGGTAAATCTTAGTACGAGAGTGATTGAAAAAAAAATAATGGGCACTCTGAGTGTAGATATTATTTAATCTTAACATTTCCACTTCAAGCCTTTCATGAATCATTGCATAGGCAGAGGCTTGACTGATTCGCAAACTATTTGTCAATGATACACTCGTCTATCCGAAATAATCAGTTCACGTGCACGCTCAATGTCGTCATCAGTCATGGACACGGACGGACGTCCAGCTCCTTCTGTATCAAATAGGTCACCGATACACGTCCTATCTCTTTCGCGGTCACCAGTACGAGTGCCTTTCCCGAAAGCGGGAAAACAAGAGGGAAAAACCTGCTAGCCTGTCAACAGTGATCCGCATCCGAGCGGGGGAACAGAAAGAGGTCCCCTCGGTAGAGAGTGAGAGGGGTCGCCTCCGAGACAGGGTACCCTCCGCTTCCCGAACAGGTCGGAACTCACGGCGAAGGAGGCCGAACGTTTTGACCCGCTGCCATTATCACAGCCATAGAAGAAGGGAGAGCTCAGAAATGCCCACAAAGTATGCGGCCTAGTTTTTCTGCCTTGAACATCAGCTCTCGCTGCAATCTGCAGAAATAAAAACCAATGTTTTAATGTGCACCGGATGAGCTAGGTAGCCCTAAAATCACTGAAGCTGTGCTAAACAGACCGTTGAACTAGCGAGGTTTTACTCCTTTTTTTAGATGATCTTTCCGCTCGTGCACAAAGCTTTTGAACTTGCGGTTTCCCGTAGTGAAAAGTCACAACTGAAGTGTTTTGATTTTGACTCTGCGTAGAGGATGATAAAAGCGAGGAAGTAGCATGCAGTATACGGTTTCCTTACATACTCCTTCATTCCCCATTTTAAGAGAAACCAAACGAGTTCCTTGCGGTTGCATAATATTCCTCAATTGAGTGGTTATCACTCCGTGTTTCCTGTCTCGTAATACATTCGACCACGTTGCCGGAACGCGTCTTCGACCGATGAATGAATGACTTCGCAGAAGTCGGTGCGTCATCTCAGGTGTTCGATCCTGGCGGTTGGTGCAAGAAGTGCCGGCAAAAAGGAGGTTAGAAGATGGGTTGAGAAGGTCTAGAGAAGTGTGATATTACAAGGAAGGATTATCTTTGTTATATCATTTCGGTGTTCCTTTAGCTGATTCCTCTTTTCGTTGTGCAGATGGCCGGAGCTTACGACGAACGAATGCAAAGAATGAAATGACGCTCGACGTCGGCAGGTGGTTGAAAGTTTCAATAGCGTCTGCCCCACCGGAAAGGTACACATGCAAGGTTTGATTTCAACAGAGCCTGCGGACGATGACCTCCAGCTTCCGTTACTTTTGCCCGAGTATTTCAGTTTTATTATTAACAAAATAAAAACGACGTCGCAGCTGGATCGCATCGCAGCACCGACTGCTTTATACAGCGTATTCACAAATGCATTCCCGCTCGAGAAAGAACAAGCGCAGTCGAGCATGTCTTCTTCCGACTTCGGCAGGGACCTATATGACATCCTCCCGCAGCGTGACCCACGCACCAAGGAGTGGATGCTGGTCGGCAGCAAGACCTTTCTGGTCACACTTATCGCTGGCTACGTGTACCTTGTGAAGATAGCGGGACCCAGGTTCATGAAAGGACGCCAGCCGTACGAAGGCCTCAAGCCGTTCATCCTCCTTCATAACCTGTTCATGGTCGTCGCCAATGCCTACTACGCCATCAACTTCTTATCCAGGTCCTACCTGGGAGGTGGCTACAACATCATTTGCCAGGGAATCGACTTCGAGGCTAGAGACAATGTCACGATGGAGTACCTGGAACTTTGCTGGTGGAACCACTGGGTGAGAATGGCCGACCTCCTGGACACCATCTTCTTTGTACTTCGAAAGAAGGACTCGCACGTGTCCTTCCTTCACGTTTTCCACCACGCCGCAGTGCTCTTTTGCGGTTGGTATGCTCTCGCCTACGGTGCAGATGGACAGCCTGCCTTAGGAATTTGCGTCAACAGTTTCGTTCACGTCGTCATGCACTCGTACTACTTCCTGTCTCTTCTGGGTCCCGCTTTTCGCCCGTACCTCTGGTGGAAGCGACACTTGACGCAGCTTCAACTGCTACAATTCGGCATCATATTCATCCACGGCTTGATTCCGCTTTTCATCGACTGCGGCTACCCCAGGCTCCACATGGTGATGGGAGTTTTTCCGCTAATCGTCATTACCGTTCTATTCTTGAATTTTTACGCCAATGCCTATCTGAGACGGGGCGGTCTCAGCGATAAAGCCCAGTGATTAATTTGCTGGCTGTCTTTTGTCGCTGACAAATGTATTGAAAAACGTTATTCGTGCTTAAAAGAATAAAGTGGCGAAGAAATTTAACCTGAACGAAAATAAATGTATGTAGTAATGGTAGCTCGTGCGTGAATAAGCTGACGACTGACAACCAGTCGTCAGCTTATTCTCCTGTATCATCCGGAAGTCCCCCAGGGCAGTGTTCTCGGACCTCTGCTTTTTTAACGTTTGTAAATGACCTATACCTGTTCACATAACCTCCTGTATTCGACATTTTGCTGATGACTGCGTAATTTACCGATCTGTATCTAACCTGAACGATAACATAACCCTAGAAGCTGACCTTAACCTAATAGCCGACTGGTGTAAACGGTGAAAAATGACAATTAACTTTTCTAAAACAAATCTCGTTTCCTTCACGCGTGCTCATAGTCCTCTCTCTTTCGTTTACACGATGTCCAGCCAGGTAAGTACCAAGTGTCCATCTTACAAATATCTGGGCGTTCACTTATTTGACGATCTCTCATGGAACACGCATATAACACACGTCCTGTCTAATACTAACCGCTCTCTTGGCTATCTTCGACGGAATCTAAAACTAGCACCATCATCAGTTAAACAGCTAGCCTGCACTACACTCGTAAGATCGCAACTTGAATACGCGTCATCCATCTGGTCCCCTTGGCAACATTCATTGATAACAAACATGGAGGCACTTCAAAATCGCGCAATCAGATTAATTTTTCTAGATTACTCACGAGACACCAGCATCACTTCTTTACGAATGAAATCTAACCTTGATCTAGTCTCATCCAGAAAAAAATTATCACGCCTGTCTCTTTTTCACAAGATTTGCTATCATAACCATGACATCAGAACTTCACTATTATTCCCAGCCACTCGCATATTTCCTCGCATTGATAACGTCTGTAAAGTTCGTTCAATTTTCGCCTCGTCAGTTTCGTTTCTTAACTCCACCTTGCCATTAGCAATAACAGACTGGAATAGCCTGCCTAACAGTATCGTGACCCAGACAGATTATAACATATTCATATCCCAACTGACCATCCATCTGCATTTGCACTAATAGCAAAAGTCAATTCGTGTTTATATAAATGTTTTATTTTCGTATTTTTGTGTTTAATCAGCTGTTTTTCCCTAAAAATGTTTTGAGTGTTTATTTTTTTTCCTGTTTTTGCTGCTTTATATAACAATGTTCTCCAGCATGTAACCCACTTTTTGGTTGTTCCTTTATATAATGTTTCTTCAGCAGGTACCCCTACGCTGTGTAATGCCCGTAAGGGCCTTTAAGGTTTATGGGTGAAGAGATTCCCCTGAGGGGTACTTTTCATGAACAATTTTTTGCAGACAACCGCAAAAAAACGGAAACATTTCACCGTTTTGTTGATTTGTTTATTTTTTTTTACGGTTGTGCGCAGCGAGATTGGCCGCTTTAGACTCTTTGTCCATTTTTTTGTCCAAACCCGTCGCGACGTTTCCCTTCCTTTTCAACTGTGACACGTGGTTTTCTTTACTGCTGCTTGCCATTTCTGTTTTTCCATCCTTTTCGCGCGGGTGTGGTCGCAGAAAGGAAGATCGGGGTGATATTTCTTAACAAGCTGCCCAGGCCTGTAGGCAAAAAATTCTAGAATTGTAATAGAAAAGGTTGTACGGCCATTCCTGGTCAACATAGGCATGACTACGACAGACAGCGTAGCGTATCGAAAGAAACTGCTTGAAGCCATTGCATCGCAAAGTACTTCGCGTCTAGCCTAAAAATTCAAGGCTTGGAATCTGTAAATATGCGAGGTTGGAATACCGAATAAACCAGGTTGGAACAAGGTTGGAATTTATAAATAAACCAGAGTTATTTTTCTGTAGATACCATTGTTTAGTAAGGTACGTTGTTGGGCTAGTTGGTTCATCTTAGTTAAACAAATAAAATATCGCAAAAAGACAAGGACAAGTAATATACAGGACAAGCGCTAACCAAAACTCAGTAGTCTGCGCGGCAAGACGGCGAAATGAACGACGGAAATGAACGACGGTATGACCTGGTACCCGTGGAAGTATCTACTCTTTTGCGATTCGTCAGACCGTCCTTTGGCCACGTCAAGCGGATTTCGAAGATACTGAGGTCCGAACTTTGGCGCCAAGTCCGGCCTCTTTTATGACCTGTTGCGTGTCCTGTGCTACACGTATTACACTGACTGTGTAGCTGAGGGGAACTTTCGTTCATTTCGCCGTCTTGCCGCGCAGACTACTGAGTTTTGGTTAGCGCTTGTCCTGTATATTACTTGTCCTTGTCTTTTTGCGCTATTTTATTTGTTTAACTAATACCATTGTTTGTTTGCATATCAATTAAGTTACATCACAAAGTGCATAACGGGATACGGTGGTCTGCTACATGTGCCAAAAACTAGGCGTTTACAAGATAACGCCCCACCTTTTCAATCAGTACCTACAATTATCCCGAGGTTTATAGAAATAAATGGCGAAATTATATGCGAGGTTGCCGTACCTCACCGCCATAAGTTTTTCCCCAAAGCCGGGGTCACACTGCTTATGCCCGTGTCCCACTAGAGCGACAGACAGAAACAAAAGACAGCGACAAGCCTCAAACCCATGCAGCATGCTCGCGATGGTACCTTAGGCAGGCGTGTAGTCGTTCAGTGCTCGTGAAGTAAGCACGACCGATTGCAAGCCTGCCAAAGATGCCCTCGCGTGCACGATGCTCGTGTATGAGCATACCCTTTATTCTAGAAAGCCTCTCACATCGCGAAAGACTCTGGTTTCAGGCTTGTCGCTGTCGTTTGTTTTTGTCTGTTGCTCTAGTGGGACACGGGCATTATACGTCATACAAAAGACAGTCTGCAAACAGATTCAAATGCGAGTCACCACGAGATCTGAGCTTCGAATGCCACACGGCAACGAGTTCAAGGAGACACTTGGCACGCGGCATTTGAACCACGGATATCGTGGTGACTGATATCTGCAGACTGTCTTTTGTATAATGTATAAGCAGTGTGACCCCGGCTTAAAGGTACTTCTAGTAGAAGCAAACACCGCAATACGACCCGCAAAAATTGCGTAATAAATATTAAAATGATTGAAAGAAGGACGACACGGACTTCACTATTATCGAACCTCGCGCTTAGGCTCAAAAAGCTACGCCAAACAACGTGCGAAGATTAAAAAAAAAGATTGCAGCATGATTATTTTTATTTAGGGGAATCCGACTTTTTTATGTACAAAGCTAATTTTTTTTCCTGGAGTTTTGTACGTGCTATATATTGCAGTCAAATATATCAAAAGGCGCGCTTGTAGCGCTAGCCGCAACATGTCCAGATGAATATCTTAAATTAAATAATTAAATAAGCATCACAACTTCTCTATCTATACGTCCCCAGAGCAGCGGTTCGCCGTTTTACCACAATACACAAAAATTTGTAATTAGAAGTTGCGGTAACTCGACGTACCAAGACTTTTCTTGGACTCTTCTGCCTCGCGCCATGTTGTCGATGACTCGGGGTGCCTACATGTCATGTCTGTCTCAGGGTGAAGACATCCATTGTTGCCACTGAATGATTCAGCGCGTGACGCTCTCGCTTGCACTCGGTGCGTGACTTGGGCGTTGAAATGGCGTCTCTGCATTAGCCGAGGCTACGCGCTCGAGCTGATTGACACCGGATTGCGCGTACTTCAAAATGCATAAAAAAACGATTGGGCGTAAAAATGGCTGAGAGTACCACCAAGCAAAAGCACGCGTGTGTATGAAGGCACTCTATCGATGACTAGAGTGCCTTCATACACACGCGCGCTTTTGCTTGAGTGGTGACATCTCAGCCATTTTTACGCCCAATCGTTTTTTATGCATTTTGAAGTACGCGCAATCCGGTGTCAATCAGCTCGAGCGCGTAGCTTTGGCTAATGCAGAGACGCCATTTAGCGCCCAAGTCACGCACCGAGTGCGCGAGAGCGTCACGCGCTGAACATTCAGTGCAACAATGGATGTCTTCACCCTGAGACAGACAGACATGTAGTGCACCCTGCCGATGACTTCGAGGAGTGCCTTCATTTAGCAATCGCCACGCGCTTTGCGCGAAGTGGTGAATCATGCTCGAGCCATTTGCTACGCCGCAATCCGTTTTCAAGTTACGCATTTCGAAGTGCGCGACGCAACTCGCTCGAGCGCTGAGCATTCGGGCCAATGCGATGCATTTGCGCCCTCGAGACAGACGTAGAACATGTCGAGGAGCTCTACCATCGACAGCAGAGCCGTATATTAGGCAGCAGTTTGGACAATAGGCGGAGCAAAGGCCGCCGCCAGCGCCGAATATTCCCCCCACGCTTAGAGCGTAAACTAAATTTGTGACACAGCGTCGACCAATCAGGAGACCTCTACTCCATCTCACAAATGTCTGGAGTGAAGACAAAGGCACAGGCGCGTGAGCCTAGCTCAGCGAAACGCTTTTGTTTGCACGAGACCTCGTGCATAGGAGGCACTTTCCAAAGCCACGCGCTCGTGCCCACGCCTTTGTCTGCACTGCTAGAACAGCGTCCTGAGACTGGCTGAAAGAAAGCAGTGCAAAGGGTGGGGTGCGCGAGCGTCTTGAGACGCGGAGTCCCGCTCGGCACGGCTCAAATTATACTTCGTTTCACTTTATCTTCGAGCGAAGCCAAAGCTATGAGGCGCGAGACCAGCGCTTTTTGCATTTCTCCCCAGCTCGCGCGCTCGAGCAAAGCCTGAACGCACGGAGCTTCCGTGCTCGCGCTTCCAGTTTTGCCTTTGCTCGCACATAAGGTGAAACGAAGTAAAGTCGTGTCACAAATTTAGAGCACACGACCACCGCTAGGGGCTGTTTCGCGGCCTGTGGTTGGCCCCGAGATGCTCGCCTATTCAAACCAATGTATGGCCAAACTCTCTCAATAAACGGCTCTGTCGATGACTGGGTTGGAGCGCCTCCCCGCGGAGAAACGCCGCCTACTTCTCTTTTCCGATTACGCCCTCTCCACACGAATGGGACGGCACGAGAGGCGTTCGCGCGCTTCTGGATCCCGGAGGCCATGCGAAAACGTGATGTTGTCGATCCTGGTCAGCTTCTGCCTTACAACTGGTCAAAGCCGCTAAATATTTTTTTTTTCTATTCCAAATACAAAATATAAGTGGCGCGAACCGTTTCAATTAGTTATGAAAGTAGCTTTTGTTCAGTATTTTAGATGAGAAAAGGAACAAATGCAGTTCAGAAAGTACGGAAACAAGGAATGGCCTGACCCGTCGACATACCCGCCACCAAGCGGTGGAAAAGGCGGCACAAACTATACTCAGAGCCGTTTATACTGAGAGAGTTTGGCCTTTTTAAGGATATTTTGACAGTCTGGCAACCACAGCAGCGTAGTCTGACAACCGGGGATGACTAATTCCGTCCGCCATTTTGTGGCTCTGACTCATAGGAACTCTATGCGATTTCTCAGGAATAAAGAAGAGAAAGAAGTAACGCCATTTTGTGTTATCGCGAAATCCGCTAGTTCTAGCGGGCAACAAGCTCCGCCCATTGGCCAAACTCTCTCAGTATAAACGGCTCTGACTATTAGCCCCGTGCGCGACCGAAAGCGTCGCTGTGGTCGGCCTTCCATGATTGGCCGAACGCTGACTATGACGTCGGAAAGGGGATTTATCATCGACGGAATAAGAGGAATGAAAGAACTTTAATTTTGACGGTGTTGGCTGTGTTGCTTTGAGAGCGCAATGATTTCAAGCTTCCACCATGCTATTTACAAACACCATCGAACTTGTTGTTCGCAAGGTAATGACGTCACTAAGGGGGAACCATAGGAGGGCGCCACCAAAACATCTCGCCGCTAATACTTAGTTTCACCTTGTGTTGTACCGCAAGAAAGGCTACAAGCGCGAGCTCCTTGCTCTAGGACACATCTCGGCGGCACAGCTCTCGTGCACCAAGGGCAGCTGCCAACGCTATGAGCTCGCTGCTTCTAGCCTTCGCTGCGGTACAACATAAGGTGAAACGGAGTATAGAAAGGGGTAGTGTGGGGTAGAGTGTGTGTGTGTGTGTGGGGGGGGGCTCGGGCTTTACGGAGCCGCAATGGGGTACAGTGGCCGTATAATTGGGTCGCGTGTTAACACCCCCCCCCCCCCCTGCGTTCACGCCGCTTCGCGGCGACAATCTGCGGATGGCTCATTAAAAAATATTAACTCACCTAGCCCACCCGTATGCGCCGCTTCGCCACGCATGGCCCGCGGCCCAAACCCCGCTGTCCCCCATTGCACTTACGAAAAGCAAATCTCGGAATGGGGGATCAGGCGAGCGTGGAAAGGTCCCGCGCGTACATGGCGGCGCTGCGGTCGTATAGGCTGGAGGATCCCACCGGTTCCTAGCGTTCCAAAAGCCTTCGGCGAGTAAGTTTGACAGTTCGGCGGTTTGGCAGCGCGAAGTGGCTCCCGTTCAGAACTCATATTTACCCCGTGTGTGCGGTTGTTTATGGTGAATGAAGTGTCATGCCGAATTAGATGCCGAATCGACAACGACAACGTTACTGCTTCGCCGCAGGCCCCGGGGTACCAGTCAGGCCATTAATGGCGGAAAGTTAGCAGCCGTCGCTGTTGTCAGTACCGAAGGAGAAAGAAAAAAAAAAGTTTCAGCCTTTCCCTTCTCGTGAAGAAGGAAGACCAGCGAAGCTGTACTATGGTGGAAATGAAGTATTTATAAATGTAAGGATTAAGGTGTGATTGGGTAATTGGTTATGTGACAACCGTACTGTCCCCGGTTGTCTTTGTTATACCACGTCAACCGCCGAAGGCTCATGAACGGGAGTCGAGGCGCCACTAGTCGTTCCTCCACCACGTTCAACCTCGGTAGGTGCTCCGGTACGGGTGGGTACTTGTAGCCGTTCACGGTCGCGAACCGGGGCACCGCGCCTTTGAGCAGGGAATCTCGGCACGTTCTGCACGCCGGTTCTTTGTAGACGTCCGCCGACTCGATACACTGCCGCAACGCGCACACGCCCGTTTCCCGCTTCTTCTCGTCCGACACGCCGCCGATCGTGGATACGTCTCCGGCGAACCAGAGTCGGTCGCACACGGCGCACGTGACGCCAAACGGGTTCTCCACGAACTCCCTCCGGAACCTCGCCGTCGCACCCGGGAACTGTTCAGCCGGCGTGGAGTGCTGTCGTCGCCGGGCCTCGCGCTTGCGCTTGGCCTCCGTGGCACGATCGTCGTCCGTGGCGTTGGCCCGCCGGCGCCGTTTACATCGCTGGTTCTGTTCTCGGCGGCGGCTTTCCAGGCGAGCGATGTGCTCTTCTTTCGCAAAGGAGTCTGAAGCGGTGGACGCAGTGGAAGTCGAGGCGACAGCGGCTTCGCGTCGGTTGCGGACCCATTCGCGCTGCTGCGTACGTCGCCGCTCCTTCCGCACCCAGTCTTCTTTCCCCGAAAGGGCACGCGGCCGACCCATCCTGAGTTCCAAACCGAAACTGATAAGAGCGTAGGAAACAGCGCGCAAAACAGACGAGGACGAAGAAACACACATGTAGGGTGCCTACATGTCTGTCTGTCTCAGGGTGAAGACATCCATTGTTGCGCGTGAACACGGTGGAAGAAACACATTTGGCGATGACTCTGGCCGCTCTTTCCGCGGGGAGCGAGCGACCAGATCGTGTTCGGAGCTAGCCTTGAACCAGGAGTAGTTCGTTCCGCGCCGCCGCGGATGGCGCTGAGCTATGAGCACCGTGGGTATGAGGTCCCTCCTCGGCGGCCACGGTGTCGGCGGCGTAGCGTGCTTGCCTTTTCCGCGGTGTGGTGGTGGTGTGCGGTTAGTGGCTGGCCTCGTGCTTTGCTTTGGTGCTGTGTCGATCACAGGTGCCACCATCGTGCACGAAGGTGAGCCTTAACCCGAAGAAAAGGTTATGCTATAAGGATGGGAAAGACGTGCTTTGTTCCCAACAGCAATTCAGGGTACCGGGACTGTGCAGAGCGAGTGTCCTTGTTTAAAGCTCCATGGATTGACGTTCCACTGGAGCAGTGGCGTCGTGCAATCCCGAGGGCCGATCTCAAGTTACTACCTAGTGATCATGTTTGCGGCAAGCATTTCCCCGACGAACTGATATCGAGATGGTATCATGCGGAGTTCGGTGGGAGAGTTCTCCTTCATGCTGCAAAAGAAGCCCGTGCTATCTGTAGACGCTGTTCCGAGCATTTTCGCTCGACAGCCCGAAGTACCTTACACGTTTCCTCTAATACCTGTAAAGCCGCTTTCACACCGGCGATGCGATCTAGTCGCGCGATAACTTTCATCGCAAACGCGGCCATCGCGGGCAAAAAGCGACGCGATTCGAGCGAGTCGCTTGCTGACCCGATCTTTTTGCAATGCGATCTAGTCGCGGAGCGGCTGAGCCAATCAGGGGCGTTCAGGAGTGAGGAGTTTTCGTCAAGCGACTCGCCAACGGAAGCGTTGGACTCGTTCATCGCGCACGCCAGTGTGACCATCTACCATTTTTTTAGATACGATCTAGGCGCATCGCGCGACTGCTTACATCGCCGGTGGGAATGCGCCTTAAGGCCACGGTCCCACTGAATGTGGCAGTTTAGGTACTTTTTGGCAGGTCATTACTCATCTCCTTTTAAATACTGTTTTGTGGGATTGATGTCATTCGAAAGGCAATGCAATCCTCTTTCATTTGATATTATGTATGTATTGGTTTATACTGTTCATGCGCATTTGTAGCGTTGCGAATATGATGGCGCGGACCCTCACTTGCTCCGCTGGTTCATGTTTTATGAACGATTCATTAAAGATAACACGGTTCCAATAGAGCAGTTTTGTTAAGATGATGTCGGAGCAGAATGTAACGATATACTTTTTTGGTATTTGCACTACTTTGTTTTTTTCAGCTCTCCAAATATTGCCCTAAAATTGACATTTTTCAGCACAAATATGTTTTTAATGACAAACGCTAGGGCAATGAAATTAGCTACAGATGTAGTGCTTATAATTGGTAATATGCAGAAAAAAATTTAATGTTGTGTAAAATTTTTTTGTTTAGATATTCTATATCAAACGTAGCACTTTTTTGTGCTTCGAGTCATGGTAATTCAAATGCCGCTGAGTAAATAATTAAACTATGGTAAAATCTTTTATAACATTTAGAACTACAATAGTTGCCCAAGAGGTGGACGGTGGCTTTTTTTATTTTCAAAGTCATAACGCTCCGGGAGCCCTTCAAACTTACCTGTTTTTGACGCACATCTTTTTTGGACATCAAACAGATTTATTGGCATCTAATAACATTTATTGTATGGAATAGATATACATTGCGATGTATTAGATTTTCCCAATGATCTTGCTTTGGTTTCTTGATAGTTGTAGAGCTTAGCTAATTTTAAAAACAATTAAAAACTGTTTGGGTGTTTTGTTGCGCTACCTGGCGGATGGCAGACAAAACTGCTGATTTCTAAGTTCAAAAAATTTTCGAGGGCGGCGTTGGCGTCTGTATCATCATCAATCTCCGTGTCGTTTTACCTTCACATTTAGAAAATATATTTGAAGATTTACTATCGATAAATGAACGGTTTAAGTACTGGGTCAGGTTAATAAATCTAAGACAAATAATTACACAAGCGTAGCGTGATATAAAGTGTTCATTATTCGATATAATTGAAATCAATAAACGATAAAGACGAAGAGGGAAAGAATACACCCGAGTTCACTTCATGCCTAGAGTCACTAAATGAGCTGCGCTTAAAGTATCGGCACTCCGTTCCCCAAAATTGTTTGGGCGCCGCCATTTTGGGTCTTGTGCAGAGCAAACGCAACTGCCGATCGTCATGATCCAAAAGTGCGACTTCCTCTGCATTAGATGCGGTGCTAGGAAGCTGATGCAATATTGCTATGCTCTGTCGCGGGTTGTTTAAACATTCGTGGAGGACGGAAAAGCGTTTCCTGTGATTTTAGATAAAGCTTCAGATAACTGGCAACCATGATTTTAAGCCACAATATGGCCAAGTGTCGTTACTCTGAAGCGTAGCTAATTTACTGGCACTAGCGGGAACAATGAGGAAGAGGCAGGTGTCAAAAGGTAGTGGCTTGTGGAATCCACGGGGCTCACGTCATGGCCCCTCCAGGTATTACAAGCTTCTTGAACAAGGGCATGAATAGTGTCATTAAATAAGCTACGCTTCAGAGTAGCGACACTTGGCCATATTGTGGCTTAAAATCATGGTTGCCAGTTATTTGAAGCTGTATCTGAAATCACAAGAAACGCTTTTCCGTCCTCCACTTTAAACAGTTTGCGACAAAGCAAAGCAATATTACATGAGCTTCCTAACACCGAATCTAATGCTGAGGAAGTCGCAATTTTGAATCATGACGATCGGCAGTTGCGCCTGCTCTGCACAAGCACCAAAATGGCGGCGCCCACAACACTGTCGGGGAAGAGAGTGCCGATACTCTAAGCGCAGCTCATTTATTGGCCCTACTTCCCGCGAACCTCCTTTCCCCTGACTGAAACTGAAACTAAATATGAATAATACACCATTATTATAGCTTATTTAGTTTTAACCACCTACACATAATGAGAGGAGGAAGCGGCCGGGTAGGAGAAACGCGGGTTTTATGTGCGACTGTTCTAATCAACGTTAGTTCTAACCGTCTCAAAAGAGAGAACGCGCGAGCTTGCGCTGGTTAAAAAAAAGACGGTCCAAAGAAAAGAGGCGGCACGCTGTGTTCTTTGTGATTGTGCGTCTAATTGCAAATTGTTGTGTGTATGTTTATACAGCCGGAAGTTAGTCTGCCTTAGTGGGCGTCTGGTGTCTCAGGTGTAGATGAGCAATTTAGCCAGTGCGGTACAACCGCAAACCTGGGGTCTTTAACGTGCACCACGCAGTAGTGATACACGACCGCACGCCGGTATGATGCTCTTCCAGATCGAAACGGGCAGGGGCGGGGTGGGTTCTGCAGCGCGAGCTTTCGCTCCACGTGCTCCGAGCTGGTGTGCGCTAAACATGCACTCGGCCACCGATCGCCCCCCCCCCCCCCCCTTATATAAGTATTTGAAGATCGACGATGGACGTCGATCGTCTCGAGGTAATGTAACGTAATAACATTATATAAATAATAAACATATTGAAGGATTGAACGACTCAATTTTTCAATTCTTGGATTGTAATATGGCGGTAGCCTATTGTACTTACTGTTGATGAAGAGCAATTTGAGGTGACGAGGTAATGATTAAATTATGAGGCTCTATAAGGACGACGATATTAGTGGGTGTCGAACCACAACGTACAGTGCCAGACTTGTTTCAAGTATCGTGTACCCAAAGACCTTTCTTCACCCGCAACAGAATATGGTAGAATCAATGAGGATGCTGCTTTACAACTGTACGTGGAACAGGAAAACTGCAATGTGCAGAAGTGCGGCTTATTCGTTAATATGAAGGACGGATTTCTAGCAGCATTCCCTGATTGACTACTTGGAACAAATGGCCTCGTTGACGTAAAGTGTCCCCGTTCCAAAAGATTCTTGAAGCCTACTGAAACCGCAAAGGAGTATGAGGCGAAAAATAAGAAAAAGGAGCCTGGTGTGAAAGGTCCAAATCACCACCACAGCCTCTACTACCAAATACAAGGGCAGTTACACAATACACAAAGAGAGTTTTGTGATTTCGTTATATTTACACTCAAGGGCATTGATATCCAACGTATTCAGAGGGATGACACCTTCTTGTCAACCATAGAGCCTTTTCTACTCAAGTTTTACATGGAAGGCCCGACTTCCGCTGAAATTCCTCACGTAGACGAGTTGTCCGACCGAATAATCTGCCATTACTCCCGATCTGGGAATCTCTCGATCTTCATTCATGGCCATAGTATCATGAGATCGAGGGTGTGGCTCTTCGTCCGCCGAACATTGCTTCGGCGGGTGTTTTTACCGTGTAAGATGAGACCGTCGCGTGCTGCTGGAACAAGAACCTGGCGATTCTTCACTGAACTGCTTCTTCCGTAAGCTTCAAGAGGGCTTTCTTCGTTTCGCACACCATCTGTTCTGCTTGCCCGTTAGTTGCAGGATGGTATGGTGCACTAATGTGATGCCTGATGCCGTTTTTTTTTGTTTTTTTGGGGGGGGGGGACTTGTTTATTTTATTTGAAGCAAGATTTGGCGCGTTATCAGAGAAAAGTATTTTCGGTAGGGCAGAAGTAGGGAAAAGAGAGCGTAGAACGTCAATGACGCGTTTGTACGGATCGTGGCAGGCATCGTGTAAACTTCCAACCACTTAGAGTACGCATCGACCATGACTCCGCAGATGCGGATACGTTTCGCCACCCACAGACTGAATAGTGGATCGTTTTCAGTTACAGTTCATGATGGCGCTGGACTCGAGGAAGCCTTCGACTCTTTCCACAAAGTTAGCCCAGGTGCCAGCACTTTTGTCGAAAGCGGTAAGTGTTCGAAACGTCGACAACGTCGGTAGCCACGTGCTGTGCTTGACACTGGACGCTTACCATTCGCTGAGAAGAAACTTGCTTGTTCGTCTGCCACGAGTCGTCCGATATCAGGTCATCACCGCTACTCCATCTCCCGACAAAACAGGTCGTCATTGTCCGCATGTCCATAGTTAGCAATCACGTGAACTTATAAATTCCCATACGCTCATAACTTGCCGTCGCTAAACGCCGTTCATTCATAGCGTCTTCATTGCAAATAAACGTCTTCCTATTTATTCTGATGGTTTTCATCATACTCCTCCTAAGCTGTACTTACAACATTATATGTGTCGGTACTTCCGAAAATATTGCAACGGCGTTTGTTTTCTGGGAACTATAATGTAACAACCTTTACAAAATCTTCCGGATCCCGTGAAACACAATATTTCGTTATGTCACTTTTCGGTCGTCATTATAATGGTGAGGTAAGTACCGTAAATTGCGAAGCAGTTTACTTGACGTCCGCTTCCATTGGTGTCTTGGAAGATTGAGTCTACTGAGCGTGCATTCCTGCAGAAGAAGTTTTCATTGAAAGAATATTGACACGTCAATCAACAATTGATTCCTTCTTGGTAAGATTTATTGCGAAAGCCCGTGACAACCGCCGAACCGCATCTCCCTATATCAGAGAACAATTTATACAAAGCCTGACATTCTCGCATACATGCGTTTGCTGGGCCACGCTATTGAGCCAGCTGAGCACAGCTGGCAGCGGCGCGAGCAAGGCCACGAGGGGAACGTGATGGTGCTCGAGCCATCCCACCGTGAACTAATGTTTCGGCCACCCCACGGGTGCGTGTCGCCATCTATTGGTTGAACTAACGCCTTGTTCAAGATGGCTGCCGTGGGACCGCAGCCTTAAGACCTGTAAGACGTGTTGACATCATATTGTGAGTGTATAAAGGAAAATTGATTTATGTCCTATATCCGCTACTACTGTTTGACTTTCAGTCACTGTGTCATCATTTCAGTCAGTATGTCATCATACTGTGTCATCATTTCAGTCACTATGTCATCATAAATAAAAATGTTTTCTGCTCACATGGCCTTGTATGTACCACAATACCAGTTGACATCGCATGTATAAACCATTTGTAATGCTAATACCTTTCTGCGCATGTAAATAATTATTTACGCCCCACTATGTAACATTATTAGAATTTTTTTTCAATAAGAAGGCAGGAGCAGGGTGGAAAAGATCCCCCGACTTTCTATAAAGCCACGCAATGTGTATAAACAATTTACAGAACTGTGACCAAACATGCTGTCGGACAAAACATGCGAGCACGACCCAGCTGTTTAACGAATATTTTAAATTACTCTAAAGTACTAGATTGTGTCAAGAAGTTTTGTATTTATACGAGTATTTTGTTTTCACGTTCAGTCATCACCGGGAGGCGCTGCGAGCGGCCGCAGGGGCAAGACGTGTGTTACATGGGCTCCGCTCACTAATCAGTTTTTCCTGCGGTCTTCTGCTTGATTGTGCCACTATTTCTACACTACCGCACGGCGGAAGTGGTGCGGAACATTTGGATACCATTTTTTGCGGTGTTCGACCCGTTTTTCGCCGAGAAACTTCGATTTCCCTGGGCGAAGCGAGGCGCCGCCTCGCTAAGCCTAACCGTACTATATGGCCACACCGAGTGGAAACCCCTCGAGTCCTCCGGAGTCCTGGCGGGACCAGACTGCCACGCAGGGATTACCACACACACCGGTAAGCTCTCCTCACTCTATCGTCGTCATGGACGGAGACGAGATTTCGCCGGAAGATTTCCACGCGCCTAACAGCGGCTGGCAGGACGCAATCAAGAAAGCGTATGCGAGGCGCAGGGTGCAAAGCGTAACGGTGCAGCCCCGCCAAAATCAACCCGGGACGACTGGCCTAGCGGCCAAAAGAGACAGCTAGAGGAAAGAAACCCCCGAGGCTTCCCAAGCTACCGGAAGATGACGTCCGGGTGGTCCTTCGATTGCGCGGGGGCATTCAACTGAAACCGGGGGACTGCGTGACGCTACAGCGTAGCATACAACTAGCGGCGAACGTGACTGGCGGCATGGCAGCTAGGGACACCTTTCGGCTAAACGAGCAGCAAAACACGCTTCTTATTAGCACCCCGAGTCCCGAAAACGCCACGCGCTACAGTCAACTCACGAAGTACACGTACCGAGAGAAGGAATGGGAGGTCGCCGCCTACGTCGTTCCTCCCGATAACACCCAACGAGGCGTCATTCAAGGCATACCGCAGGAAGACTCCGAGCAAGACATTCTCGAGAATCTCGTTCACAGCAGAAACCCCTCCGTACTGCATGCACGCCGCATGGGACGCTCCAACTCCGTCCTCATTCTCTTCGAGGGCGACCGTGTACCCTTCTGGGTCCGGTACGGGAACGTCGGCTTCCGATGTTACATCTATAAAAAGAAGGTAGAAATTTGCACAACCTGCGCCAGCGTGGGACACAGGGGGGATGTCTGCCCCAACCCTACAGATCGCCGCTGCAACGCGTGCTACGCGCTCAACCCGGCACCCACTCACGATTGCCTACCATCCTGCGGGATTTGCGGCAAGAGTCATCCGACGGGGGACAAGAAATGCAAGCTTCTTTACAAGACCCCGCACATCCTAGTCAAGCGCAAGTGGGATCGTCTCCAACAGGCTGCGGAAGAGCGCACGCCATTCCAGCCGAATTCAATCGACTTCCCTCCTCTGCCTCCTGCGTCACGGTCGCGGAGCCGCACGCCAGCGAAGCGGCAAAACCCGCGGATACCTAGCAGAAGCCGCTCCCGGTCCCGACAAAGGGTTGGAGGGCTCAAACCGTTCAATGGGGTGCGCCGCCCGCCAGCGAGTCCGACGCGCGAGAGCAAGGACAAGACGGCCAACAACTCGAGAAACTCGGACTTAAGCGATCTTCGCAGGATGGTTACCCAGCTTCGCGACGAGAACCGACGGCTGCTCGACCGACTTGAACGGACGGAGCAGGAATGCGCCAACCTTCGACAGCAAGTTGCAAGCTGGGGCGACACTCCCGACACCAGATCCAGAAGCAACATCCCCACCTGTCAAGCGCAAGATGGCGACACGATCCAAATCTCCTGCACCTGCGAGAGAGGGAGGCTCTTCGGCCCCGTCCGTTCAACAGGAAATCTACCAAGCCTTTGCCGACATGCTGCAGAACCCAACGTGGCTCGCCAGTCTCGCCTCACAACTCGACCGCCTCCGGGCGACACCGCCTCACCCGCACGAACACCATGCGTAAATCCAAAGCCTACATCGTCTGGCAGTGGAACTGTCGCGGTTACGGCAAGAAACGCGGACACTTCCAGCAACACATAAATGCACACTCTTAATCTGGGGCCACCTAGGGAGCCACCTATAGCCGTGACAAATGAGATCCAACTTGTCACGGCAAATTTCGGGGCCACCTAAAATTGCCAGCCCGTTTGCCGTCCCTTTTTAGGTGGCCCCAAAATTTGCCGTGACAAGTTGGATCTTGCCGGCCCGTTTTTTAGCTGGCCCGTTTTCTAGCTGGCCTGTGTACTAGGTGGCCCGTTTTCTAGCTGGCCTGTTTTCTAGCTGGCCTGTTTTCTATGTGGCCCGTTTTCTGCTGGCTATAAAAATGTGCCGTCGTCCACTCCCCCGCAGAGTATCTCGGAGGGTCCAGGACTGTGATGCACGAAGAAAGCCAGGCAAATGAGAAGTACAGGAAAATTTCACCGTAAAAATGAAGCTGTGACGTGGCACTGAGCCTGACGTCTTCTTGTAAGACGTCATACACATAGTCACGTCGCAACTTTATTTTTGAGTCGCAAAATATATTGGAAAATCATTACCAAGCTCAATTTGTATACTTTAGCGATTCACTTCCCGAGTGCTCTAGGGGAAAGCAAATATACAGGAATTGTTTCAAGGGCAAGGCCGATGGTTTCTAAACATTTAAAAGAACAGTGGGTCCGCAGGTAAACAATCCATTTATTTGTTTAAATTAGATGCACAGCTGAAGATACAGGTGGTGCTTTGTTGTAATAAATACCACATTCAAACAATAAAATAGAAAAGTATATGAAAACTTGTGTCACTTGCTGAAATATTGGTGGAAGCATGGCCGTTGCTTTCAGTTGACACACTTGGTGAACTAGGACCCGCCGCAGTTGCAGGTGCGCTCTCCGAGCCAACTGTGTTGCAGTCTGCCGGAGCTTCGTGCCACAAGACGGGTGTCCGCGGCACGTCCGAAGGCCATTTGCCTCTGTCATCAAGGCATGATGCCGCTGCGATTAAGAATTTTCAGCATTTCATTATAAGTTAATAGGGGAGAGAGAACATGTCTTTTATCTTAATTACGTTCTAAAATTTAGCAAACAGCTGGTTTTTTAGAAAGTAGCTTGCTGGATGTTAGAGTCTATACAAATGTTGAGTCATCGGCCACAAACATGGCCGCTAACAAAACGTTTATTCGTGAGCTCTGCGGAAAACAAAATAAGCGAAAACAAATTCGCCAATTAGATAACCGCATTTGCTCTCGGCGGCCATGCTTATGTTTAGTTACTGGACATTAAAAAGCAGTCTGACGTCATATGAATAGAGCTTTGGTCGCAGTTTGCAGAGTGGGAACAAACCAGTAAATTTCGACGCCACCAGGAAGGGGAGCTGAGGCTGTCCACTTGCCAGGATCTACAGGTTCATGGTTATATCATACAGGCTGCGTCATGAAACACCGACTAAATCGTTTGCTCAAAAACTACACGTCGCACATAAACAGCTATTTTTGTTTAATATAAAAATTCATAACATTTGACGTTTGGATAATTATGGTGTCAAAGATTTTGAATAATTAACTTTCTGTAATTACTAAATTTAAAAGTATGGTCACGTCAGGGTAAACACCTTGCTAAACTGCGTCAAATATTGTAAAATAAATAGTTCGACTTTTTTCAAAAATATTGTTTAATACATTTCCTAAATTCAGTTAGCCTAATAAAAGCTTATTCTTAGAGTGTCACCAAACGTTATACTGCATTACTTAAGATGTAGGGAAATGGAAAGGAGTCAGGCATGCTACCTCCGATAAGTTGGAAAAGGTTAGTTTCCGCCTTAGACGTTTCAATTTCTAATAACATGAGGACAAAAATGTGTGCAACTTGCGGTTCGCGCAGTTGCACCACCACAAATCTTTTTTTTTTTTAATAAATAATCCAAATTCGACCCAAACTTTGTGCCTGAAATAAGATCTAACATGTATACTTCGTTACATCATGAGCACAAACTTATAAAAAATTGGTAAGATTTCTGCGTAAGATGGGGGACAGCGACAGCTGGAAAGAAGCCATCCGAGACACAGACACCCGAGTATATTCTCTTTGCTCGGGCGTGCGTAGAACGCCTGCCTGTCTTTCTCGCTTCCGAGCGCGTACCGATTAAAGCTCAACATGCTTTAAAGCAATCAGTGTGGCACCCCTTCACTGCGGACAGCGGTACGTCGTAGGCTGCGACGCGGTGGGCGGAGACTGTCCTCACATGTCACGCTTTGACGTCTAGCGCAGGGACGCGAGTCTCCCCTGAAGGCTCATTCACACAGAAAGAACGTTTCGGCCGACGTCGACGGGCGCGTGAGCAAAGAAGGGTGCACGCACAAGGACAAACTTAGTGTATTGTAGATGTTACATTCATCATCAATTTTAGTATAAATGTTCCTTGTGTGGCCGTCCTCCTTTGCTCAACGCGATCGTCGACGCCGGCCGAGACGCACGACTATATACCTCGGACGGCAAGCTGATGAGTGCGCCGTATACGCCGTGCTCTATCGGCGGACACTTCGGCAAGAAAAAGCACCCCCCTATAAACTATTTACACCTTGTCGCTGGAAAATGCTGGTGGCCACCGTTGAGGCATAACCGGCTAGCTTTATCTGCCTCAGCTTACCATAGGCAAACCATAAGGGCTGCGACTGTGACCCGAGAACTTTAAAAATTGTCACCCTCCACGAGTGCTTGTGCGCATCCGAGCCGACGTCAGACGCGAAGAGTCCGCGCTTGTAGCCGTTGTGGTAAGTCCATGCTAAGGTGAAATGAAGTAAACCTGTTTTCCGCTTTCCACCGGCGACGCCAGCCGGTATCCGAATAATATGAAAAGAGGTGATTTCAAACGTGCTTCTTAGAATACAAAAATATGGTGTATAGATACCTGTATCATCCAGGAGAGGGTCCAAGAGGTCCTCTGTTAACGAGAACAAAAGTTACTAGTTAGGAACTCTTTCAACACTTGACTCTATTCCGTTATTAGCCAGTGAGCTACATAATTACCCAGTCGGTTATGCTGAAGAGGACTGTGCCCGCAGTAATAGCACCAGCCAAGTTGGCCCAGAAGTGGTGATCGTGCTGGTCGTGCCGCCAGATCAGCAGGCCGTGTGAAGCCATCGAATTCACATGTTCCGTCATGGTTACACCGCCCGCCTTTGATATCCTTCGACGTGAGCATCCTGAAGAACTAACTCACTGTCCCGCGGCTTCGGCGCACACTCTAACATAGGCTTCCATCACCATGATAAGAAAACAAACGTCACCCGCAGATGCTTCCGATTAGATTCGTACTTCGTACGTTCAAAATTCGTCGTCCTGGCACAACGAGAAGAGAAATGCGCTGGCTGCGCCCGCGGGGCACGCTGGGTGGCCGCAACTGCAGCCATCTAGCGGAAAGCAGAGTCTTTTTTTCCACTATTACGTGCATAGCCGGCCCGTTTTTGCCGGCCCTGCACAAACGGGCCGCCAAAAATTACAGGGCCGCCTACGGAGCCACCTATATAGCCATTCGCACCATCAAAGAGGGAGGGGGCGAACAGCAGCCGTGACGTTGTACACGGCAACTTTGACGGGGCCGGATCAGTTCGCGGCTAAGTCCTGAAAACGTTGAACGTCACGGCTATAGCCGTGACGTTTGCCGGCCCCAGATTAAGAGTGTACTCCCGCCGAAGACCGACCGGACGTGATTGCGCTGCAAGAGCCAAGGCGCCTAGCCAAGCTCTCGGGCTACGTGACGTTCGGGTGCGACAACTCAGAGAAGACGCAAGTCACGACACTATAAAGCGGACACCCGCAGTCTTTTCGTGCTGAACATCTATAGCGGTCCTTGTTCCAAGCACAAGTTTGCCAAGTTATTCCGCGCGGCGCTGGACATCGCCCGAAAACAACCTCTCCTCGTTGTGGAAGATTTTAACGCACCACACCCGGCCTGGGGGTACGGGACGGAGAGCTTTAAGGGCAGGAATCTCTGGACAGATACCCACGAGTCCGGCCTCTCGCTGCTCACCGACCCGGACCAACCCACCCGGCGCGGGGACATCCGACAAAACGACACCACGCCGGACCTCGCCTTTACGAAGCACGTCAAGGAGGTAGTATGGACCAACACGGGAGAAGACCTTGGAAGCGACCACTTTGTTGTCCGCATCGATGCGACGGCTGGCCCGACTCAACGCAGGGGCAAACCTTGCACGGTCGTCGAGTGGGACAAGTTCCGCTCGCTTCTCGAGGAAGAGCACGTCGACGACATTTGGGACATCGACCTCTGGTCAGACTGGATCCGCACCACAGCTGACCACGCCACCAAGGTGATTCCCGAAGACGGAGGTTTCGACGCGGCGGACAGCCGCCTTCTCCACCTCTGGGAAGCCAAGACACAGCTCGAGACACGACTCTTTACACAGAAGAAGAACAGATCGCTTCGCCGACGCATCGCTCAGCTTAGCCGCACCATCGAGTAGCACGCCGAGCACGTCTGTCAACAGCAATGGCAAGACCTATGTGACAGCTTCGACGGGCAGCCCAACGTGCCGAAAACGTGGAACATCATTCGACACCTCCTCGACCCGGAAGGCAACAAGGCCGCGCAACACAACCGCATGTGCGAGATCGTCCGAAGAAGCGGCAAATCCGAAGAGGACCTCATCGACCTGGTTCGCCAAAGATATTTGGGTGACACGCCGCCCCGCTCGCCCACCATCTACGCGGGAAGCCCTAACGATGTACTGGACGCCGATTTCACAACCTTCGAAGTGACCGCTGCCATCCGCGACCTCAAAACGAAGTCCGTTCCCGGTCCCGACGGAGTCACAAACAAGATGCTCCGACACCTTCAACACGACATGGTTGACAAGCTCACGGCTTACTTCAACAGGTGCTGGCACGACGGGAAGATTCCTCCGGCCTGGAAGACGGCGAGGGTTGTGATGATTCCCAAGCCCGGAAAGAAGTCTTCCATCGACGCGCTGCGTCCCATCTCGCTCACCTCGTGTGCCGGGAAACTCATGGAGCATGTCGTGCTGAACCGACTCAACAGGTTCATGGAAGATCGAGCTCTCTACCCGCACACGATGGTGGGCTTCAGACCACACCTCTCGACGCAGGATGTCATGCTGCGTCTCAAACACCAGATCATAGACGGAGAGGACTGCTCCAGGCTGGACACGCGGGCCGTGCTCGGGCTGGACCTTACCAAAGCCTTCGACAACATCAAGCACAACGCGGTCCTGGCTGGCCTGGAGCAGCTGGGGGTTGGAGCCCGGACGTATGCCTACATCCAAGACTTTCTCATGAACCGCACAGCCCGCATCTCGATCGGCGGTGCCACCTCTGAAGAGATTCCTATGGGCGACAGGGGCACCCCCAGGGCTCGGTCCTGTCTCCTTTCCTATTTAATACGGCCATGCTGGGCCTCCCAGAGCGCCTGGAAGCCATCGGCGGCCTTCAGCACAGCATCTACGCGGACGACATTACGCTGTGGGTGGCTGGCGGCAGCGATGGCCAAATCCAGGACACTCTTCAAGCGGCGATCGACGCGGTCAAAGACTACGTGACGCCTCGAGGCCTCGCCTGCTCGCCCCAGAAGTCAGAGCTCCTCCTCCTCAAACCGGTGCGAGCTAAACAGCTCCCTTCAGACATCGAGCTGTACTCGCGGGGAGTCCGAATTCCGGCGGTTAAGAGCATCCGGGTTCTCGGGCTTCGCATCCAAGCGGACGGCAACAACTACGAGACGATCAACTCGCTCAAGGCTACGACCTACCAGATCACACGACTCATCTCGCGCATCTCCGGCCGAAGATTTGGCATGAGAGAACGTAAACTGGTCCGACTGGTCCGTGCCTTCGTCGTCAGCAAGATGGCATACGTGCTCCCGTTCCTTCGTCTCGGGGTAGCAGAGAAGACCAAGCTCGACTGTCTTATTCGCAAGTCGTACAAGAGGGCGCTGGGTCTGCCTGACTCCACCTCGAACGACCGCTTCGCGGCCCTCGGCCTCCACAACACGGTGGACGAGATCGTGGAAGCTCAACGCCTATCTCAAATGGAACGTCTCACGAGAAGTGCGACAGGTCGCCATATTCTCCGCAGCCTAGGCATTCGCTACGACAGTCAGACTGGGCCCAAGTGCGCCGTTCCCACGCAGGTCCGGACCGCACTCCTGATCCAGCCCATCCCGAAGCACATGCACCCGATACACCACGAGGGACGCAGGAGTGCGCGTGTTCGGGCTCTACGCTCCCTCCTCAGCAAGGAACGTGACGTCTACTACGTAGACGCAGCCGACTACGGCACCGGCAAGATGGTCTCTGCTGTAATCGATGCCGGGGGGTCCCTCGTCGCGAGCTGCAGCATTGACACTACGGATCCGGGAACGGCAGAAGAGGTGGCCATCGCCCTCGCTCTCCAAACGTACAAGGCGCGCTTCGTTGTGAGCGATTCACAACGGGCCATCCGGCAGTTTGCCAAGGGTCGTCTGTCGCCACAAGCAGCCAGAATTCTGCGCGGGTTCGCCCCCGCGACGTCTCCCATCAAGCTGATCTGGACCCCAGCTCACTCGTCTCTTCCCGGTAACGAGGAGGCTCACAGCGCAGCCCGAGGATTGATTGGCCGGGCTGGCCTAACGCTGGACCCCTCCACCACGTCGTTGGCGGGGAGAGACGGGCTGGTCACTTTCCGGGACTTCCTCGACTACTACGCGGGCGATCGCGCTCGCTACCCGCCGGCGCACGCCACGCTGGACAAGGCATCGACGGTGGCCTGGCGACGCCTGCAGACGAACTCCTACCCGAACCCTTCCACGCTCCACAAGTTGTACCCGGACCGCTACTCCCCCAAGTGCAAGCTCTGTGGAGCGAAGGCGAACCTGCGGCACATGCTGTGGGAGTGCGCACGACTCCATCGATCGAAGTATTCCAAGATCTCCGCAGTCACCAGTCAAGACGACTGGGACGCTCTCCTCAAGGCCTCCTCACAGGAGGTCCAAGAAGCCGTTGTCCGATGGGCCGAGGACGCCGCCAAGATCCAGGGGATCGAAGCCGCCGTCTGAGGAAGACGACCGGGGAAGGCGACCCCTCGCGGGGCAGCTGACACCGATCGCCTAACACTCCATCTGGGCAAATAAAGATTTATTCCTTCCTTCCTTCTAGTCATCATCGGAATGTTCTCGTTTAAAAAAAAAAAACAGCAACCCCACGGGGAAAAGGCAATCAGTGCCTATGCGCCAACATAAATCCATCATTTCACCACACACTATACACAGGGGCTGAGTAAAGAGTGCATAATTTCCCTCACAAGCCCTCTATACAAGAACTCACAAGCCCTTCTATACTTGGGCGCCATCTATCCCCGTGCGAGTGAAGCGCGCTCGGTGCGCCGAACATAATGTGGTCGCGGCGTCGGACAGATAGTTATTACGTAAATGCATTCTTCCACCGTGCCCTGAATGTGCCAGCGCGTGACGCTCGCGCGCACTCGGTGCGTGACTTGGGCGGTAAAATGGCATCTATGCATTAGCCAAAACTACGCGCTCGAGCTGAGTGACACCAGATTGAGCGCGCTTGAAAATGCATAAAAAAACGATTGGGCGGAAAAATGGCTGAGATGTCACCACTCAAGCAAAAGCGGGCGTGTGTATGAAGGCACTCTACACACATGACGAGCGCTGCGCTCGTCACGTGTGTTTCTTCTTCGTCTTCGTCTGTTCTGCGCTCTGTTTCCTATGATGAATTCCCACCAACGCGCCCAACTATCCGTTATTCTATGATTGCTGGAAGGTTGCCGCCATCTATGAGCGACGGCGGCAACCAGACTGGTTCTGTGCTTGCCGCCGTCGCTTATAGATGGTGGTAGCTGCCTAGAGGCTTGTGTAGGTTTGTGTCGACATGTGTTTGGTACCGGACACGATCCTGGGGAACCTAACCCTTAAAGGGCAACTCCGGCCAAAATTCAAAAGGAAACAAATTACTGGTATCGCTTTAGTGACACAAAATACGATTCCAACCAAAATATTCCGTCAAGGGAACGCCGCATTCCCAACTAATGCCGATAATAAAAATGTGACCAGCTGCGAGCAGCCGCTCCTTAGCGGGCCGCCAGCGGGCCACCGATCGCTAAAGCAATTCTAAGCCGTGACGTCACGATCGTTCTCTTTTTTTTAGAGCGCAGCTCTTAGACGCCCGTTTCCGGCTTGAGCGCCGTCACCGTCGGCGTAACCGCGCGGTGCATCATGGGAAATATCCCATACTCATAGCCTCCTCTATACGGAGAAAGCCTGGCACATCGACGGCGGAGCCATAGGGCGCGCGGCCGCAGAAAAAGGAGAGGAGGAGCGCGCGAAGGGGTGACCAATATGGAAGCGCAGAGCAGAAAGGGTAGAGATAGACTGCGAGCGCTTGGGTCATGAGCGGCCGCTCCCCGAACCACGTTTGTTTTTGTGTTTTCGTCACCGTCGTTTTCGTACTCCGGGAGAAACGGCTGCGGCGACGGCGGCGATTCGAAAGGGCGCTGGCAACAATGCACGATGCCGGCGGCGTCGGCAGAGTTGCCGGTGTGCCAGCGGAGTGCGCCGTCGTCGGACCATCGTGTCGTGCCGCGGAAGAACCAAACAGCTTTGACTGAGTAGTTTCGACGCCCAGGTGCTGAGGACCGTCATTTCAGTGGGAGTGTCCGATTAGCCACATTTTGAACGTCGCGTGTATGAGCTTCAACTGGACTACAGGCGCAACAATGTAAACAGTTCGTAAAGTAGTAGTAAATATGTTTATTGTGGACGCTGCTACCACTCGAGCCTCCGTTGAGTAAGCGACGAAGACGGATAAGGTAGGCTAATTACAAAAGTGAACACGTAAATGACAGGTGCAGACATCTACACTGTGTGCATATCTGTCCGTGTCCTTCACGTTTTATTTTTTCGTCCTTAGCACTAAAACGCGAGTTGCTCTCGTTTCTCACGGAAGCTAAAGTTGCGTATCATATTACTTGGTTTCACCTCATGTGCGAGCTAAACCAAAGCTAGAAGCGCGAGCCCAGAGCTTTTTGCGTTACTGCATCGCACACACGCTCGAGCAAAGCAGCAATGCACAAAGCGTCGATCTCGCGCTTCTATATTCGTTTAGTCCTATGTGGGAGCGAAGGCGAAGCTATAAGCATGAGAGGATAGCCCGAGGAAAAGCATTAACTGGATAAGCGCGCGTGCAAAGCAGCGAACGTATGAGTGCTCGGCTCGCACGCCTAGCACTGCCTTCGCTCGCACGTAAGATCAAACGCAGTATATCTTTGACTTCGGTCAAACCTAAGGTGAAACGAAGTATATGGCCCATGACTCGCCGAACGCTCCAAGCACCAGATACCGACGTTTCCGGGCAGTTCGTCGCACAACCTCCAACGCAAACGAAAGCGACGCCCGGGACCGCTGCGGAGATGCGGACGCAGGGACGGCGAAGGGGAAGGGTTGACGTTGACTTTCTCTTCTCCGCGATTCCGAAAAAAAAAAGAGAGAAAAAAAAAGACTGTTTCTGCGTTTGGCCGCTCGCTCTTGTGTGGCGCTAGCAGTCTCAGCTTCCCTCCGCTCCCGATTCCCCGCCCCTCCTCTCCTTCTTTCGGCGGCCACTTTTTTTTCGCGACGTGTCAGGCTTTCTCCGTATAGAGGAGGCTATGCCATTGTGGCGGACAAAGAGTCCAACAGACGACAGCACGCAACACCCAACGCCGACCGGCACCCGCGCACCTTGGCGCGAAGAAAAAGAGGACCGGAGAGAAGCACGCGCACCCAGCTCCCGTGTGAGACACGGCTCGTCGTTCCGAACAAGACTATGGTTCAGACAACCAAACTAGTCGCGGATAAGACAGTTAATAGAGAGTTTTAGTAGATCGTTCCCATGACTCCGATAACGATACCCGATACTCCGCCAGCGCCTCCCTTGAGCATGCATAGTATCGTTATCGGGGCTATCGGAGGTATCGGAACGATCTACTAAAACTCCCTATTGTAGATCAGGCGTCAATGGAATTATTACATGCCACACCATAATGCACCGCGCGGAAAGGAGGAGGGAGGAGGAGGGGGAAGAGGAAGGAGGAGGGGAGGGAGGAGGAGGAAGGGGAGGAGGAAGGAGGAGGGGGAGGAGGAGGATGGGGAGGGAGGAAGAGGGGAGGAGCGAGATGTAGGAAGGAGGAGGAAGGGGAGGAGGGAGGAGGAGGGGGAGGGAGGAGAAGGAAGGGGAGGAGGAAGGAGGAGGGGGAGGAGGAAGGAGGAGGAGGTGAGGAGTATTTGGTAGGATGAGGAGTTGACGAGGAGGGAGGAGGAGTATACCCTCCCCTCAGTACCCTTCCCTCCTCCTCCTCAAAAGCTGCGCTCTAGTTCGGCATTACAGGGAGTTGTAAACGGCTTTCATTTTTTTTCTTCCCCGGTCCGGACGGGCTTGCCCGTTGCGCGGTCGAGCGGCGTAAAGTGCGCTTCTTTGAGACGCTACCGCCGCTACTTGGGCTGGTGCTTGGCGTGTTTAGCCGTTGCTTTTATCTGTAGCCCGTGCAGCTTCGGTATAGCTTTTTGTTTATTTGCTTGTGAGGACTCCAAAGCTCGTTTTAGCTAGGGTGCCTCAATGTCCTTCTGTTTAGGGTGATGCCACCCTTTGTAGTACCCGATGCCGACAGCACGCGCTCACGGGGAAAATACAAAGAAATCGACGAAAACAAAATGTCGCCATAGCACAGTCAGCCCCACAGACGCGTGCAGGGACACGCTCTTTCACGCGCTTCTGAACAAAAAAGGAAAATAAAAGTGTGGGACAAAATGGCCGGAAGACTCCACCCTAAGCAAAGCGCACATGAAGGCACCCTAGTTTTAGCGAGCAACTCGGTACGCACTCGCGCGCATTGTGGTGTCAGACAGAAGCACTCTTCCTGCGAAGTTCGTCAGCACATGGCAGTGGGTCATGTGCATATTGTCACGAATGACGAGGTGACAAAACAAAGGAATAACTGAGAAAACTGAAACGTTTAATGGGGCGAACTTGTGCCCAAAAATAAAAGGAAAAAGAAAGATAACAGCAGAGCGTCGCGGGCGTCGAAGGCGGCGAAGCAGCAGGATCGAACGCTGAGGCGAAACTGACTTCGGTTCACCACGCGAAATCCCTTATGTACACGCGTGGGCTTCTGGAATAATCGGCGTAGAAAGTTCGACGCGTAGAACATTCGCACCTCGAACAAGCAAGGCGGTTCTCGAATTCACTAGAACATCACATCACAGCGTCAACAAAAATGTGTAGGGGCGGCCAGGAATCGAACCCTGGCCTTCTGCGTGGAAGACAAGCGCGATAACCGTTATGCCACGGGCGCGCTGCCTGCTTGGTCAGCTGCGCCCGCGGCATTATTCCCCCTTTAAAAAAAGTGCATCGTCCCGATGCAGCACAACACGAAAAGAAACAAAACAAATCCACAACTAAAGGACAGCAGACTCGCGAGCCACAATTCACCGTTCACAGTTCACAGTTCACTGCGTCGACGACGGTGGATAGTGCTATCGTTCGTAATACGGCTTCAGCCGGACGACGTGCACCACCTCGGGTCGCGGCTGACGTCTGGTCGATGGTCGTGTTCCGTCGGGAAGAACTTCGTAGTTCAGATCTCCGAGGCGTCGGATGACCTTGTAAGGCCCAAAGTAGCGCTTCAGCAGTTTCTCGCTGAGACCGCGACGACGAATCGGCGTCCACACCCACACTCTGTCTCCGGGCTGGAAGTGGACGGCGCGGCGACGAAGATTGTACCGACGAGCGTCGACACGCTGTTGATCGTGGATTCGAAGGCGGGCTAGTTGGCGTGCTTCTTCTGCTCTCTGACTGACCGCATGGGCATCGTCGCATCCGTCATCCACAGGCTCATGGGGCAGCATCGCGTCCAGCATGGTCGTCACTTTTCTACCATGCACCAGCTCGAATGGCGTAAACCCGGTGGTTTCTTGAGCTGCAGTGTTGTAGGCGAACGTGATGTAAGGTAATACCTCGTCCCACGTCTTGTGCTCTACGTCGACGTACATAGAGATCATGTCGGCGATCGTCTTGTTGAGCCGCTCCGTTAGCCCGTTGGTCTGCGGATGGTACGCGGTGGTCCGACGATGGCTGGTGTGGCTGAGCCGAAGGATCTCTTGCGTGAGCTGGGCCAAGAACGATGACCCTCGGTCGGTTATCAAGACTTCGGGGGCGCCATGTCGAAGGAGAATAGACTCGACGAAAAACTTGGCGACTTCCACCGCTGTTCCCGACGGAAGGGCTTTCGTCTCCGCGTACCGGGTAAGGTAATCCGTGGCAACGACTATCCAGCGGTTCCCCGACGTCGATGGCGGGAAGGGCCCAAGCAAATCCATTCCAATTTGTTGGAAAGGCGTAGTAGGGGTCGATATTGGTTGCAGGAATCCCGCTGGTCTCGTCGGAGGTTTCTTACGCCGTTGGCACTCGTGACATGACCGTGTGTACAGATGAACAGTCTTCGGGAGTTTTGGCCAGTAGTACTTGTCACGAATCCGGGCGAGCGTCCTGCTGTAGCCGAGGTGTCCAGCCGTCGGGTCGTCGTGGCAGGCTTGAAAGATTTCTTCTCGCAGGCTGGCCGGAACAACCAGCAGCCAGGCAGGGTTACTTGCTCCGAAGTTCTTCTTGAAGAGCACGCCTCGCTGCAGAACGAAGCTTGGTAAGTCTCGGGCCAAGACTCGCGGAACTGAACTTCCTTGACCTTCGAGGTGGTCGATCACGGCGCGAAGTTCCGGGTCGTTTCGTTGAAGTGCTCCCATGTCGGCATCTGTAACTGCGCCGAGAAAACGGTCGTCATCGTCGTCGTCGTCGGTGCTGTCGGAAGGAGATTCGACTGGGGCCCTAGACAAACAGTCGGCGTCGTTATGCTTGCGGCCAGACTTATGCACAATGGTTACGTCGAATTCTTGTAGTCGGAGACTCCAGCGAGCGAGGCGTCCTGACGGGTCCTTCAGGTTGGCGAGCCAACAGAGAGCGTGGTGGTCCGTGACAACGCGGAACGGGATCCCGTACAGGTACGGTCGGAACTTGGTTAACGACCAGATGACAGCGAGACATTCCTTGTCGGTCGTTGAGTAATTTTTCTCTGCCTTGGACAGTGCCCGGCTTGCGTAAGCGATCACCCTCTCTGCTCCGTCTTGTCTTTGGACGAGTACTGCGCCAAGTCCGGCGTTGCTGGCGTCCGTGTGAACTTCCGTTTCCGCTGCTGGATCGAAGTGTCCGAGGATAGGGGGCGACTGGAGTCTTTCCTTCAGTTCGTTGAACGCTTGTTCTTGCTCCTCCCCCCACTGGAAGTTCACGTCGTCCTTCGTCAGATGCGTGAGTGGTGCAGAAATCTTGGCGAAATCGCGAACGAAACGCCTGTAGTAAGCGCACAGTCCAAGAAATCTTCTTACGGCTTTCTTGTCTGATGGCTTCGGAAATGCGGCGACAGCAGATGTCTTTGCCGGGTCAGGGCTTACACCCTCAGCACTCACGACATGGCCCAAGAATTTAAGCTCGCCGTAAGCGAACTGACATTTTGACGGCTTGAGTGTCAGTCCAGCCTTCTGGATAGCCTGTAGTACGGCTCGCAGACGTCTCAGGTGCTCGTCGAAGTCGCTTGCGAATACCACGACGTCATCGAGGTAGACGAGACAGCTTTGCCATTTCAAGCCTGAGAGGACGGTATCCATTACGCGCTGGAAGGTCGCCGGTGCTGTGCACAGTCCAAACGGCATCACTTTAAATTCGTACAGTCCGTCCGGCGTGACGAAGGCAGTCTTCTCACGATCCCGTTCGTCGACCTCGATCTGCCAGTACCCACTCTTCAGGTCCATCGACGAAAAGTATCGGGCGTGGCGCAGCCGGTCCAGAGTGTCGTCGATGCGGGGCAACGGGTAGACGTCCTTTTTTGTTACGGCGTTCAGTCGACGATAGTCCACGCAGAACCGAAGAGTCCCGTCCTTCTTTTTCACCAGGACTACCGGTGAAGCCCACGGACTGTTTGAGGGCTGGATGATGTCGTCGTCGAGCATTTCTTCAACTTGCTTCTGGATGACTTCTCTCTTTCACCGAAACACGGTACGGCGATCGATGAACGGGAAGTGCGTCGTCATCAGTAACAATTCGATGTTTCGCGACCGTCGTTTGGCGTACCTTTGACGACGTGGAGAAGCACTCACTGAACTCGGCTAGAAGGTCACTGAGTTGTCGCCGTTGTGGGGTAGGCAGGGTTGGATCGATGTCGAACTGCGAAGGCGGCGTTGTCTCGTGTGGCCACGAAGAGAGGTCTTCTGATACTCCGGCGATAGCGGCTGAGTCGGGGAGTTCCTCGGCGTGACCCACGGCGGTGCCTTTCGTAAGGTGCTGAGCCTCCTGTCGGAAGTTCGTTACGAGTGCAACAGTGCGTCCGTCTTGGAGCTCCGCGATGCCTCTTGCGACGCCGATCCCTCTTCCTAGGAGCAGTTGGACGCTACCCTCCAGCAAAGCTTCTCCGCAGACGCCTTTTTCGGTCGCGACAGGCACAAGTACACTCGAGCGTGGTGGCAAGTTCACGTGGTCGGAGAGTACACGCACTGTAGCTGACGTGGCTGCCAAAGTTGTGTGATCCTCGGGCATTACAACAGGTTTCCGCAGCCTCAATTCGTTGGCTTCAAGGTCGATGACGGCGCTGTACTCGCACAAGAAGTCCATTCCGAGTATAACGTCCCTCGCACAGTCCGGTAGAACGACGAACTTTACCGGACACGTCTCGCCGTGAATCTCGACGCGAGCAGTGCATCTTCCGACTGGCGTGATGAGATGTCCCCCGGCGGTCCGTATCTGTGGGCCATCCCACGGCGTCGTCACTTTCCGAAGGCGTTGGGAGAGCCTCCCACTCAGGACGGAGTAGTCTGCTCCGGTGTCGACGAGAGCCGACGCGTCGTGACCGTCGATAACGATGTTTAGGTTATTCTTCACCGTCGCAGGGGCGTCGTTTCCGTCTCTGGTGGCGTTTGAGTGGGGGCCCTCCGACGTTCGTGGAGGATCTTGTCGTCGGTCGTCTTCGGCAACTCCACCTCCAGGGGTTGCCGCGCCTAGTTTCCCCGGCGAGGAGTGAGGGGTGACAGGCTTTCACGTCGGGGTCGGTGCATCGGTGAAGCTGGACGTCGTGGCGATGGCGACCGGGACACTCGGCGGTACGCAGGCTCGGGGGACTGAGGTCGTCGCAGGTACTCGTCGATCTCCCGAGGGCGTTCACCATAACGGGGGCGCGGATCGTTCGGGTGGAACCCGCGCAGCCCGAGTCGTCGGTATGGGCATCGGCGGTAAGTGTGGTCTGCCTCCCCGCAGTGGAAGCACAGAGGGCGTCGGTCGGGCGTTCGCCACACGTCGGTCTTCCGGGGTGCGCGGGGCTCCTGGCAGGCGTACTGGACCGGGTCGTCGTGGCGTCTGTCGTGTTGCGGCGCAGGAGACTGACGTCGGGGAGGCGCGACATGGGCGCGAGGAGGAGGCGGAGGCCGTCGGGCCACTGCGGCGTAAGTCAGCGTGGCTTCTTCGGGGACTGCTACGCTGATGGGAGCCTCTGGTTGAATGGCTCTTTGCACCTCTTCCCGCACGACCTCGGCGATGGAGAGCGAAGCCGGTCGGTCAGCGGCGGGTAGCAGCTTTCGGAGCTCCTCCCGGACGACGTCGCGAATGATTTCCCGAAGGCCGTCGACACCGGTGGTGTTCAGGTCCAGTGGGCAAGATGCGGCGGTTGGAGGAGCAGGCACGCCGGCGAGTCGATGGTAATGGCTTGCTCGGGCCGACAGCGCGCGCTCGATGTTAGTGGCTTCAGCCACAAAACCATCGACGGTTGTCGGGGGATTGCGGACAAGGCCCCCGAAAATTTCAGCCTTCACGCCACGCATGAGGACGCGAAGCTTCTTCTCCTCGGCTGCCTCCGGATCGGCTCGGGCACATAGGCGCATGACATCCTCAACGAAGCTGGTCACGCTTTCGTTGGGGCCCTGCATCCTTGTTTGGAGAAGGTCCTCCGCTCGCTGCCGACGGTGGTGGTTGAGGAACGTTCGCTTCAACTCGGTGGCGCAGGACTCCCACGTAGTGAAGGACGCTTCGTGGTTTTCAAACCAATGCCTCGCAGTTCCTTCGAGCGCGAAGTAGAGATTGTGGAGGCATTGTTCAGTCGTCCATCCGTTGTGGCGGGCTACACGTTCGTAATGTTGCAGCCAATCTTCAACGTCCTCGTGGACCTCCCCGTGGAAAGGCGTCGGAGTCCGGGGTGCGACGGGAAGGTATACGACGGTGGCGGCGGACGGGTTCGGCGACGACTGGCTGTCCATCGTTGGCTTCGTTGGCTGCTTAGTCTTGGGCGGCAGAAGTCCGAATTCCGGGTGTAGGCCTTGGGTGCGACGACTGAGCCGGATCTCGGTGGTGCTTTCGTTGGTTCTTCGTGGGCTTGGCGTCGGACTTGCACTGCGGGCCCTTGGAGGGGTACGCGGCAGGGGCATGCGGTACCCCGCACCTCCACCAAAATGTCACGAATGACGAGGTGACAAAACAAAGGAATAACTGAGAAAACTGAAACGTTTAATGGGGCGAACTTGTGCCCAAAAATAAAAGGAAAAAGAAAGATAACAGCAGAGCGTCGCGGGCGTCGAAGGCGGCGAAGCAGCAGGATCGAACGCTGAGGCGAAACTGACTTCGGTTCACCACGCGAAACCCCTTATGTACACGCGTGGGCTTCTGGAATAATCGGCGTAGAAAGTTCGACGCGTAGAACATTCGCACCTCGAACAAGCAAGGCGGTTCTCGAATTCACTAGAACATCACATCACAGCGTCAACAAAAATGTGTAGGGGCGGCCAGGAATCGAACCCTGGCCTTCTGCGTGGAAGACAAGCGCGATAACCGTTATGCCACGGGCGCGCTGCCTGCTTGGTCAGCTGCGCCCGCGGCAATATGGGTTAAGGCTCCAGCTATCGTCGCCTTCGATGTCTTCACTAAACAACGTGTCTGCTGAAAAAAGGAAAAGGAAAAAAAGAGGCCCGCTCAGTTCGGAAATCGGCACACGACCTTGATGCGGGGATTCAAAATCGAATGCTTTATTAATCCCATATGAAGAAAAAGGGCATAGATAAAAAAAAAACGTAGAAAGTTTTGTAGGTACCGCAATGCAAACAAATTATGTAGTAATGGCATGTTTTGCTTCATTTGAGATAAAACGATTAAAATATTAAGAAAAATACACAGGACACTGCACAAAGTCAATTGAAAATGTATTTTAATTGAACGACG
This sequence comes from Ixodes ricinus, assembly GCA_037355805.1. Lineage (NCBI taxonomy): Eukaryota > Metazoa > Arthropoda > Arachnida > Ixodida > Ixodidae > Ixodes > Ixodes ricinus. The sequence goes on from JAZHYW010005683.1 coordinate 41,890, forward strand.
TCGCTATACTCGCGATCCGATAGCCTATGTATTGGCCACCATTCGTGTACATAATATGGCGGAAGTATATGGGTATGTCATAGTAGAATTATCTGAAACCACAATAGCGACAAAGAAAAACGAAGGGAAGAAGGAATGAGGACTCAATTCGTAAAATTAGTTGAGACCAAATATAAGTGAATTTTGTTGACAGAAAATTCTTCTGTGTTTGAGGCATCTTTCCTTCTTCCTGTCGTTTTTCTGTCGTTGCCGAAGTCTCGGTTAATTCTACAATGATGAACATATCAACAAAACGTGCGCTTTCACGTTTTGTTGATATGGGTCTGCTTGTAAATTTTATTTGGGTCATCTAAATTTTTTTTAGCTGATCTGTCGCCTTAAGGTTTTTAGATATAATCTGTTTATGAACTGAATTTTATGCGAGATGCTGGAGTGTAACGAAAAGCCGTTACAGGCAGGTCAAGGCGACATAAAGCATATATAACGTCAAGCAGGCAGTGCGCAAGTGTACCAAACATTTAGAGTCATTCTTAGTCATAAATAGTAATACTTAGTCAAAATTAGCGCGATCTGCCAAACGGCGCATCGGGATTCGAACCCCGGACCGTGTGATCCGCAAATGGGCGCCTCTGCTCAGCGCCGCTAGGAAAAGGCAAAAGGGAGCGCAAGCAGCTGAACTACGTGTGACGCAAGGGAGCCTGCGTTTGTGGGTCACTGTTGGCGAGCGTAAGTTGCACCCGGATAACAAAGCGTGCACTTCCCACGTAATGTCGCGACATCACGGGTCATGCAGGCAACGCACCCGAAACCACCCAAAGCATTCCGTAACCAAGCATAACGCGTCGTAAATCACACATAATACATGCGCTACTGATTCTGTACTCTCCGGGTTTACCAAAATGATTTAGACAGGTTTAATTTCTCATATGGGACACCTTAAAAATATCTAGATTAGTCAATACTAATAGTTTCATCTTCGCGCTGCCTCATTACATTGAATACTATTACTATTCAACTTGATTAATGTTAAACAACTGCGAATCCTATTGAATACAGTGACAATAATCCTTCCACATACCAACGTCGTTCGTTATGCCGAGGCTGTATATATACTTTCCGGTTTTAACCAAAAAGCACCGATAAACATTCGCCGGTGTCGAAAGTAAAAAAAAAAAAAAAGAAGAAGAAGAAGAAGAAGAAGAGATATTGGTGCAAATTGAAAAATACCGGTTCTCGAATACGTTCGTATGAGCGGCAGATTCTTTGTTTTGTTTTCAGCGAAAACGTTTTATGTATACGTTTGTCAGACTCGGTCGAAAACTAGTGGCTCAGGACTGTTTCGCGCAAAAAAATTGGGTTGTGGGGATATTTATACAGCGAGTCGTTGGTCAGCCATTTTTAATGTTGCGACGAGTCACTCGCTGTAGATGAGCAATTTAGCCAGTGCAGTACAACCGCTAGCCTGAAGTCTTTAACGTGCACCACGCAGTAGTGATACACGACCGCACGCCGGTACGATGGTCACCCAGATCGAAACGGGCAGGGGTGGGGCTCGAACCCAGGATCCCTGAATTCTGCAGCGCGAGCTTTCGCTCCACGCGCGTCGAGCTGGGTGTGCGCTTTAGCCCACTCGGCCACCGATCCTCCCTGTTTCGCGCAACATCTCTGATGACCTGCAGTTCACGGATGACTTCTTCTGGTTGCGCGTGAAGATAGTAAATCCTTGCGTCAAGATGGCGCTGCCAGAGGGATTTGTTCCCTATGAAAGCCTTTACGGGCTTGTCGTGCAGGAGGAATGTAAGCTGAGCGATCTGGAAGCATGAGCTCCTACATTACCTCCACTATACGCCATCAGTGCCGTTATTGACCTTGTGCTGCCCTGGGAGTTGCATTCACCGTACACTGGTCAGTACTCTCCCAAGCTTCTTTGGACATTTTGGGATTTCCCGGGTCTAGCGCAAATGTAGAGCGTGTGTCCTCGAAATTTTCCGTCGTCAACGAAGGAACGGGCGGGAATGAGAGGCGGGTCTTGAAATGCATAAATGCATAAATTAAAAAAAAAAAAATGAAGTGTGAAGAGCATTGTGTATTGGATGTAAATCAAAGTTCAACCGTTTCTATTCGCGGTTTTGTCCGTCGATAAGAGTCGTTTGAGGCGCCTGCACGAGTAAATTCACCGAAGTGCACCGGTACTTTGTATATAAATAAACACCGAAAAACATCCGCCGATTTTTTCCATACATAAACACCGGAAAGGTAATAATAATGATAATATTAATAATATTAATAATAATAATAATACTTTATTTGTACTCAGATGGGTGTTACCCAGGCATACAGGGTCACAAAAGGCAATGCTGCCCATACGGGAAGGCTTGTTTACCCAACTTTGGGCCCATAAATGAATGCATACGCATCACTAAATAAGAAATAAAAGAGAAAAAAAAGGGCGGGTGGGCGAGGGGGCACGGGGGGGGGGGGGGGCAGAAAGAGGAGTCAGGCTATACATCATCTCTCCCCTGACGGAAGGCGACCAAGGCCATGCCGGCCCGTACCAGCCCTGAGCCCGCCAGAGACAGTGCTGCGTCCGGCTTCAAGGTGCCGTCGAGGCAGGACACCACGCAATCCCCAGCCGGCCCACCACCAAACACAACACCCGCCGGCCCTATAGCCGCAGTCCAACGGGGGCGACAAGAGGCATAGGTTGCCCCAAAGACTACCGCACGCGCTGCACAGCCTTCATGATCAATCTTAGTTCATGACAGTCAGGGGGAAACGTCACTGTGAGTTCTGAGGACAGCTGCCACCATATAGCGACAGCTCGCGGCAACCAGAAAGACCCGTGCCTCTGTGTTCGGGTAAGGAGGGGCTGAAGGCGGCCAGAGCGGCTATTTAAACGTTGAACTACCCTCTCGGATCTGATGCCCAGGTGCTTGGAGTTGGCATAGCAGACGGATCGTGGCAGCCTGCACCCTTGATGTAAGCGACTGCCATGAAGCACCCTGCATCAGGCTGTCAGTCGTCATTTGTGTGTTGGAGAGGCGCTGTGTCTTGGGTGTACAGCGACTATAAAAGGTATATGCAGCCCGACGCTGTACACTAGCGAGTCTAGCACGGAGTGCGGCAGAATGGGGGAGCCAGATGGCACAACAATATTCCAGTGTCGGAAATACTAAGGCTGTTTAGAGCTTTCTAAATGCAGTAGGTGGCATGCCGCGGGTTGTGCGGGTGACGAAATTAATCATGCGGCGTGATTTGGCGACAGTTCGGAGTACTTGTCCTGTGAATGACAACCGCGCATCGAGCTCAACACCAAGCACAGTTTTTGAGGCCACACGCCGGATTTCCCGATGCCCAAGACACAGTGCAGGTGTCTTGAGGGGACGACACAGCCCAGTAAAAGTCATTGCACAGGACTTGTCGGCGTTGACGGGCAGGTTGTGCTGCTTGGTCCATCGGTGACACATGTCAAGGTCGGCTTGGAGGGAGACATAGTCAGCGGGGCTGCGGATCGGCTGAAGTAAGGTCAGGTCATCCGCATACAGAAGCGGGAAGCAGCTGATACTACGGGTGATGCTGTCGATAAATATTATGAAGAGCGTTGGGCCGAGGACACGTCCTTGGGGTACCCCCTCTAGGACAGCTGTGCTCGTAGAAACTGCGTCGCGGTATACGACGCGTTGAGTCCTGTCGCTGATGAAAGATGCAACCCAGGAAAGCACAACACCTGAGATGCCCTTAAGCTCGATGCTACCAAGCAGAGCGGTGTGAGGCAGGTGGTCAAAAGCCCTTGACAAGTCGAGCTGTACGAGTTTGCTTGGAACACGTTGATCGAGATGGGCACTGACAGTATGGACGAGGGTCCCGAGAGCAGTCTCACAACTGCGGTTGCTGCCGAAACCATGCTGGGCCGGGGACAACTAACTGTCCATGATCCTCGAGATGGACATGGAGCTTTGTGTTCAGGATGCGCTCAAAGGTGCGCAGACAATTGAAGTGGAGTCAATGGGCCGATATTATGACAGCAGGTCTGCACGGGCACCATGACCCTTGTGAACCGGTGTGATGTAGGCAATCTTCCAGGCATCGAGTGTCATGCCGGAGTGCAGAATTTTTCGGGACATAGAACAGAAGAAGTGGGCCAGGGAGAGAAAAGAATATTTGAATATAAAATGAATGATGCCATCGGAACCGGTACTTTGGAATGCATTGATGGGGGAGACGGCCTCCAGGACATCGTCAAAGGTTATTTTCAGGGTGCGCAGGATGGGTGAGAGCGGTACCGTTGGCGAAACATCGTCGTCGGCAGGTCTGAGGACGGTACAGGACGTGTCAGGAGTAGCTGTCCACACCGAAGAGAAGTGACGGCTAAATGCTTCGGCAAGGAAAGGCAGAGAAGGGACTGCTTCAACACTAAGAAGAAATGACGGACACTTGGACTGCTTTCGCTGGGAATTGACGTAAGCCCAGAAAAGTTTTGGCTTCTTAACCGCTCTGCTGGCGATGTCCTCAACAAAGCACCGAAGGGCCATACGAATCTGCTTCTTGACCTCCCGCTGCAGTTGCTTAGTAGCTAGCTTGTCATCCCGGGAGTGACTCTTTTTGGCACGGCGAAACAGCTTGTCCTTGGACCTGCACATGGCAATGAGGTCGCGTGTGCTTCGTGAAGCGTTGTGCTTGTGACGGAGGCGTTTACCGGAACAGTGTCGGACGCCAGAGAGAGAAAGTGGTGAAGAGCTCATACATGTCGTTGATGTTTGGCTCAGATAGCACAATATCCCACGGGGTGATGGCAACAAGTCGCTGTAGGTGACCAAAGTCTAAATTTCTATAGGAATGAACGAGCCTGGCATGGGGGCCGCATGTCGGGATGTATGCGGACGTGGTCAGGTAAATGGCACAGTGGTTAGACGAACTTAGGCCAGCTGTCATGGCGCACTCCCGGACGACTGTGGGGTCCAATGTGAAGCAGAGGTCGAGGTAGGAAGTACCACCAGCAGGGGAGGTGTAGGTAGGCTCGGTGCACAGTTGAATAAAGCCAAACGACTCCGTAGTCTCAAAGAAAGAGTCTGATGCAGGGTCCTGTGGGACTGGAGTGAGGGGGTCACTCCAATTGTTCTGGGCGTTAAAGTCTCCAAGAATTTAAACGTTGCGGAAAGTGCACTGCAAGGACATGACACGTTCAATCGACGAGTGGAGGAGGCTGTAGGATTCGGCACGCCGGCCAGGTGGGCAGTAGGTGCTGACCACTAGGTATCTCTGGTGTTTAACGGGGACCTTGATCAAAAGCGATTCCAGGCTTTCCATTTCAAACTCCTGACGCCGGCGGCACAGCAGCGAGCTCGGTACCGCTACGAGCACACCACCACAACGGGAGGTGGAGCGATTCCTGCGGAACACAGTATACTGGCCAAACGCGTCGAGTTGCCCGTCATGATTTGATGCATCCAGCCAAGTCTCACAGAGGGCGAAGATCGTGTTGGGCATTGATGCCATCGTTGTCTGCAGTTCGGGTATCTTTTTGCAGATAGATCGTGCGTTCGAGAACCAGATCATAGGACTGCTAGGAACCGAGCGCTGGGGAACAGTGGAGTTAGGAGGGTCGAGGGGTGGGTGACTTGCCGGTGGCGCTGCAGGGGTCGGACAATCTCCGGCGAAAAGCGACTCATGAAATGCTGGGAGTTGGCATGGTGCGCAAAACCAAGGTGAGGACGACACGAAATGGCGGTGATACGTGCCGAGGCAGACCCCCCCCCCCCCCCCCGCACGACCGGTGCAGCCAGCAATCACAGTCGTCACACTGAAGCGTAGCAACGTGGTCATACACAGCACGCACACAACGGCAACATACAGGTCGAGTGGGTGGTCCAGGATTCGGGCTGACATCACCCGAGAGCACAAGCAGGAGCAGCCAGGAGGCAGAGCTGGCATGGTGGGTGCCATGCAGGTCGATAGGCTTAGCGACGGGCGGCCAGGTCGACAGATGCGGAGTGGTCCCGTAGGAAGCACGAACACGGTTGGCATTAGGGATGCCGCGAACTTTTTCGAACCGAAGTTTTGATGATCGAATCGAGCGGTTCGGAAGGTTCGAAAGATTTCGAATTTTCGAACTTTCTATACCGCAACATTTGACGGAAGTCGAATTTTCGAACTTGTAAAACTAAGAAGTTCGACGCTTTTCGAACCGTCGAACTTATTAGGGAGTTTTAGAATAACGTACGCAATTTTAGCGCACGCTAGCGTTAAATTTAGCTCTTGTATTTAGCGCACGCGACGCAAGAGTTTTAGAATAGCGCTTCTCCGTCGCGACGCAAAAGCCCAAGCATCTTGCGCCTGCGACGCCACCAAGATACAGTAACAATTTTTATCTCACACACAAAATGCTGTAACTTTAGAAAAAAAAAGTTTTTTGTCCAGAGTAGCATTTTAGATTTGTTTAAACATGAGAATGCGACGCGAGCGGTTGACCGGTCGTGTCCGCTTGCGTCGCCTCGGCAAGAGAGGTCTCGTGTACTGACCTTCGCACATCGTACCTTCGCCGAGAAATGTTCGCGCTTCGCAAGCATCAAGTTGCCGGTGATCGTTGCCAAACCCAGTACAATGTCGTCCCGTCTTGAAAATCGCAGTCGCGAGGATGCCGCCGACGTCGCACTCACGACGCCGACAAAGCAGCCGCCATTTTTTTAAACTCTGCTCGTCTTGGCTTTAGCCAACTTGTCATCACGAATCCTCATTTGAGAAGTGCAAAGACTCTTTGCGTACGCACGCTATCTCCGAGAAATAGCGCACGCTAAAATTGCGCACGCAAAGCGCAAAACCTGATTTGCGTTCGGAGCATGCGCAGTAGCGACGACGCTATTCTTTGCGTACGCAAAGCTTTTGCGTGCGCTATTTTTAAACTCCCTATTACGCTAGAAAATTCGATTCTTTTCGAACTTTCGAACTTATTATGCTGCGAAATTCGGTGCTTGTCGAACTTTCGACCTTGATCGACCAAAAAATTCAATGATTTTCGAACTTTCGATTTTCTTGCACTAAAAAGTTCGAAGCTTTTCGAACTTTCGAACTTCCTACGCCAAGAAATTCGATTATTTTTGAACTTTCGAACTTATTTATCAAGAGAAATCGAAAAGTTTCGAACTTTCGAATCCTGAAAGGTCAAAAGGACGACGAACTTCGACCTTTTAGTTTAAAAGTTCGACGTTCGTCGAACTTCGAAAGGCCGGCGGACGGTTTCATTCGAATTCAAGTAGTGAGGTACAATCGTAATTTTTTTTCTCGAATTTTTACATGCGGTGCTGCGTTCCTTACGAAAGACAATGCCGCTTATTACAATGTTCTGGCAAGCTCAGTTTTAAAGAAATAAATTCCCGAAGGATTGAGGAAGGACGACGGGTTTTTGACGATTGTCGTTTGTGCCATATTTGAAGCGCGCTAAAGCCGAAGCTATTTACGGTAGAGATGTTAAACTTTTTAAGAATGATTTATGTATAGCCTAGGTAAGTGTCGTTTCAAGATGTGATTATCGTTTTTCAATATGAGTTTCGAAGAAATGTCCAAACATGTATCTACGGGCAATTATGTCCTAAACGTGTTTTTTTTTTTTGTCGTCTAAGTTGTTTGAGGTATCGCATTTAAATTAACACCACAGACAGTACATATAATTGCCATCTGCAGAATACAAAATAATGTGGAATGAGGAATAAATTAACTCATGGGGGAAGATTTCTAATATTAATCAAATACAACACGTCAATAATTTTTTTTTTTTTTGCTATACGTTTTTGGGAAGTGTTTTTTCTAGCCTGTACACATTTTGGTAGGAGAAACTTGTTTCGATGTTCTAAGCTTCTGAATATGCAAGATACAACCTTCCGGTGGGATCTTTATAGTTTCTTTTTTTTTTTCTCCAGCTTTTTATTTCCGCATTCATTGTTATGTTTATTTTTCTTTTACCAATGGCACAGTTATTTAGGTCGAAAAGACATAGCTTTGAACTTCCGAACTTCTAAGCATGTGACATAGTAGTGCCTTCTGACAACGAGTTTCCGAAAATGACGATTCTACGCGATCTTTTATGCAGTGAAGAGCGACACTATAGCTGTACATATGCATAAATAATTTCAGATTAAAATAAGCTCGACCACGCCCTCTTTCCCCATATTGTTTTCTTTAACAGTCCGAAATATCTGGAAGGGGGAAGGGGGCTAGAGCGCCTCCCCACCTCCCCCGTTTTTCCTCTTCCGACGCCACTTGTATTGTAGAACGCTCCTCGACCTCGAGTTGTGTCGGCATCTGTGCTTTTTGCGGGGCGTTTCCTCCGTCCCGGAAAATAAACCTCCAGGACAATTACAAACTGGCCTTACTATATGCCAGCGTCACTCGGGCGGCGTTCGATCGGATTACTACCAGCGTACAAGGGGTGGGGGCGGTAGTTTGCCAGGTCGCTTCAAGGTTTTTTTGAGCCTCAACCTCCTGCCCGCCCCTGGCCGTTTCGAACTGGATGAGTATCGTAAAACAGTGCGTTCGTGTGATCACTACTGCGCTATGCACGTTAAAGACCCCCCCCCCCCCGGGCTGGCGGTCAAAATTACTGATCTATGGTCACACGTCACTCTGCACTGGCAAATATTCCAGCACATAAAAAAATGCTAAATCTTCGAAGTTTTTTTTTTTTCAAAATTATCTTTAAAAAGATCATTGAAACCTTCGAGCTTTTCGAACTTTATGCAGAAAGAAATGAGAAATCTTCGAAGTTTTCTAACATTATGTCTATAAAAATTCGAAGCGTTCGAATTTTTCGAATTTTATATCCAAAGAATTTCGATATCTTCGATTTTTCGAATTTCAGATCCCAAGAAATTTAAATTTTTCGAATATCTCGAATTTTTAAGTTAGGAAAGTTCGAAATCTTCGAATTTATCGAACCTCAAGTAAAAGAATATTCTAAATATTTGAACCTGAAATTTTAGAAACCATGAAAGCTTCGATCTTTTCGAATTCGAAACTCCACTGTGATCGAAAGTTGCGAATTTTTCGATTTCGAACCTCGGTCGGTACGAAAATATCGAAATTTTTCGATTGCGAACCTTAGTTCTCTTCGAAAATATCGAAACCTTTCGAAATCGAACCTAGGGTGGTTCGCGACATCCCTAGTTGGCATGCAGCGCAAGAGTTGTAGCAAGTCCTTGGTGAGGACTGAAGCAGCGGTTGTAGTAATTAGTCCGTGTAACACGAAAAATAACAAGTAAAAGGCAGGCACAAAGGAGCGGCGGAGCACTTAACGACATGTTGCCAGCCGAGTTTGACCTTTTCTTACCTTGCCGGCGTGGGGGGGGGGGGGGCATTTTGGATAGGGACGTATAGTAGTTCATCTTGAGAGTGTTTTATTAAATGCTCTTAGACTCCGTCCGTATACGTAGGTCTTCTCCTCCGCTATATTCGAGAGACTCAGACAAGGTGATCGATCATCGGCATCGACGAAGGTAAGTTATCGAACTGACCCGTGGTAATGTGGCCCTAAACGGCGTCTATATTGCCGCGGAGATGTGGGGACCGCGGAGATGTGGGGACTAGGTTGTGACGTCTCCTTTGAGATCGGCGCCGCCGTTGAGATGACCCTTTGGTTACTCTATCGGTACCCCTGTTGGTAGCTAGCCAATCCCGCAAGACATACCCATCGTCTACTAGAAGCTTCGTCTTTGAACCTGCTATTTCAAAACCTTCTGGCACGACAGCATTCTCAGATTGGAGAGGCCGCAAATACATTCTGCCAAACAATCGGCTACCCACCAGATGTACGCGGCCACGCTTCTGCCTTATCAAAACGAATGTGAGCTTCAGGTTTCACGTAATAAAACTCGTACACGAAACGATTAAGAATAGTTACGTCTGCATCAGGGTTGGGCAGTATCGCGATACAGATGTATCGCGATAGTATTTCAGAAATACATTTCGTATCTGCATTTCTGTATCGCGACACATATTTTTCACCAGTATCTGTATTCCTGTATCGAAATACATTTGGAATGTTTTTTGTACCACGATACAATCAGTATGAAATGTATTTCGTTACATTTCTTGAAAAATACTCCCCCCCCCCAAAAAAAAAAAAAAACCGAACACATTTTTTTTTTTTTTTGCTTTTGAGGGCATTAGGTTTAAGGTGATACTGGGGCAATTGTTACTGTTCTGACCAAGGTTCATTTCGATTCTCCGAACTATTTTTCTATGCGTCCTCTTCTCTCTTCTGAGAAGTGTTGCGCAGTCGGGGGCTCGAACCAGGTGGCGGACCAGGAGTGGAGTCAGAGCATCTTCTGCAGCAGGTCCTTAGGTAGGGATTTCTTGAGTCATTGTTTCCTGGCATCCAATGCCCGCTGCTAACCATCTCTCTTGCCTTAGCGTACACAGTACACCTAGCCGGCAAAGTTGAGTCACAGTCCGTTGCAGCGCGAGCCTGGCGGTGGTTGCCTTGAAACAGTAGGATGACTCACGCAGTGAAGTTCAACACATATTTGAATGCGTGTGCGGCTGCGCCCGTAATATTGCACGGCTCAAGGGTACGTCATTAGCCGACGTGAATGTGACCCGCTGCTCTGGTGATCCGAAACCCAGGAAGGAGGCCAGATGTGGCCTCGCGGGATTTAGACCAGCCCGGGGGGGGGGGGGGTATACAACCTGTTGTTTCCACCACATCATTCACTTATATGTATAATACTGCATCTCCATCATTACATCCTAATTCCTAGACCCACCTCTCTTTATCTCCAGATCCCTGCAACACGACGAATATGCCCTCTCCATGGGTGACTAACTACGCGTCTTGCACCCCCCCCTCTTCAATTATGCATGTCCTCGGCATTTTCCCAGGGCACTCGACGCTAGCAGGTCATTCTTAGTGCGAGAGTGATTGAAAAAAATAATCTCCACTCTGAGTGTAGAGATTATTCTTATCTTAACGTTTCCACACCAAGCCTCTCATGAGTCATGGCGTAGGTAAAGCCCTGACTGATTTGAAAACTATTTGTCAAATCATACACTCGTCTATCCAAAATCATCAGTTCACGTGCACGCTGAATGTCGTCATCAGTCTGGGACGCGGATGGACGTCCGGCTCCCTGTGTATCGAAGAAGTCGCTGATACATGTCCTGTCTCTTCCGCGGTCACCGGACGAGTCTGTCCCCGAAAGCGGGAAAACAAAGGGAAAACCTCCTAGCCTGTCAACAGTGATCCGCATCCGAGCGGGGAAAAGGAAGGAGGTCCCTTCGGGAGAGGGTGAAAGGAGGGCCCTCCGAGACAGGGGACCCTCCGCTTCACGAACAGGTCGAAGCTCACGGCGAAGGAGGCCAAGTGTTTCGACCCGCGGTCGTTATCACAGTCATCGGGGAAGGGAGACCGCAGGAATCCCCACAAAGTATACGGCCTATTTTATATGCCCTGAACATCTGCTTTCCTTGCTGCAATCTTCAGCAATAAAAACAAATGTTTTTATGTGCAGCGGATGAGCTAAGTAGCCCTAAAATGACTGAAGCTGTGTTACACCACGGCCGGACTGGAAGCGCGCGCTCTCTTTCTCTTCTTACGGCCTTTGCAATTGGGACAATCGCCACCTCCCGCCGCAATTCGCGGGGGGCGCTGTCACCTCACCCCTGGGCTACCCTTTGCCGTTTGCACAAAGCGCGTTTGACAGTGTATCTCGCCGCTGTCGCAACTTGCGGCTGAGAGTTTTATAGCCTTTGACACCTGATCTTTACGTTTAGACCCTCAGCAACTATCTAATCCGCTTCTGATGAGCCCAAAATGGTGAATATTTGACGCACATCTCCGAGAGATTCAGGAGTAAAAAGTAGTAAGTAGAGACAGCGAATGCAATTGCGGAAAAACTCTACTCGTCTTTACCTCCAGGACTTCTGTTGCAACTCAAGAACAGGAGGAGACGGACCCCTTCTACGTGGAGGAACTTTATATGATAAATAATTTGTACACTCTCGTGAAATGTAAGCAGGCCCAATCTATCTGTTGCCGTGGTCTGCATCATCAATTCATAGGCCGCACATGAAGTCGATCAGCTGCTCTAGACGAGGGTGTAGTAGTCTGTACAAGTTTCGCACAGTGCATATTACAGCCTAAAGTGCTTCCTCGAGGGCTTGTGCACTTATCGAGCTGATTTTTCGTTTCTGTCCGTGACCGTCTTTGCATGGTGAATCAGAAGTATTCTGAGTAACTTGTTGCAAAATAAACCAACCACGCGCTTTGAGTGACTGTTGTCAATGCCCTCTGGGCAACTTAGGATTGGCGCGCCTTCAAGATAGGGTGCAATGAGTGGTTGCAAAACTTCGTGCACATTTGTGCACAATAGATGCTTAACAGCCTTTAAAAAAAATATGTTGTTCAGAAGTGCGAGGAACCTAGGATTTGGATAATGAAGTCCGCTTTTATCCTGGCCGTGGAGTAAGACGAACAGAGGATCATCTCTGTTACTCGTAGTCAACAGCATAACACAGGCGTCGCACAATAAACCGTTGCCAAAACAACAACCTACGAAGCTCGAACACCAGCGCTAAGCAGCTCGAAGGGACTCTCCGAGTGGGGTAAAGTGGGGTCAGAGCCGTTTATACTGAGAGAGTTTGGCCAATGGGCGGAGCTTGTTGGCCGCTAGAATAAGCGGATTTCGCGGTAACACAATATGGCGTTACTTCTTTGTCTTGTTCATTCCTGAGAAATCGCGTAGAGTTCCTATGAGTCAGAGCCACAATATGGCGGTTTGAAGTAGTCATCCCCCGGTTGTCAGACTACGCTGCTGTGGTTGCCAGGCTGTCAAAATCTCCTTAAAAAGGCCAAACTCTCTCAGTATAAACGGCTCTGAGTGGGGTGAGGTGGTTGCGCCCCTGGCGGCAAGCAAGCGAACTACATACGGAGAAAAAATGCCATTGACTCCCGGGCGATTGCAAAGGCCGTAAGAAGAGAAAGAGAGCGCGCGCTTCCAGTCCGGCCGTGGTTACACAGACCGTTGAACTGAGGAGGTTTTACTCCTCTTTTTTTTAGATTGAGCTTTCCGCTCGTGCACTAACTTCTTGAACTTGCGGTTTCCTGTGGTGAAAAGTCACAACTGAAGGTTTCGATTTCGTTTCTGCGTAGAGGATGATAAAAGCGAGGGAGTAGCATGCAGTATACGGTTTCCTTACATACTCCTTCATTCCGCATTTTAACAGAAACCAAAGGAGTGTCTTGTGGTTACATAATATTCCTCAATAAAGTGGTTATCACTGAGTTTTCTGTCTCGTAATACATTCAACCAAGGATCCGGAACGCGTCTTCGACCGGTGAATGAATGACTTCGCAGAAGCCGGTGTGTCATCTGAGGTGTTCGATCGTGGCGGTTGGTGCAAGAAGTGCCGGCAAAAAGAAGGTTAGAAGATGGGTGGAAAAGGTCTAGAGAAGTGTGATAATTAAAGAAAATGATTATGCGTGTTATATCGTTTCGGTGTTATTTTAGCTGAGTTTCTCTTTTGGTTGTGCAGATGGTCGGAGCTTACGTTGTACGTATGCAAGAAATGAAATGACGCTCGACGTCGGCAGGTGGTTGAAAGAATCGATTGCGTCTGCTCAACCGGAAAGGTACACATGCATGGTTAGATTTCAACAAAGCCTGGGGACGACGACCGTCCACTTCCGTTATTTTTGCCCGAGTATTTCAGTTGTATTATTAACAGCAGCTCGCACGTCGCAGCTGGATCGCGTCGCAGCTCGTGTACTTTACACAGTGCATTCACAAGCGCATTTCCGCTCGAGAGAGAACAAGCGCAGTCGAGCATGTCTTCTTCCGACCTCGGCAGGGACCTCTATGACATCCTCCCGCAGCGAGACCCCCGCACCAAGGAGTGGATGCTGGTCGGCAACAAAACCTTCCTGGTCACACTAGTCGCCGGCTATGTGTACCTAGTCAAGATAGCGGGACCCAGGTTCATGAAAGGACGCCAGCCGTACGAAGGCCTCAAACCGTTCATCCTCCTTCATAACCTGTTCTTGGTCGTCGCCAATGCCTACTTCGCCGTCAACTTCTTATCCAGGTCCTACCTGGGAGGTGGCTACAACATCGTCTGCCAGGGCATCGACTTCGAGGCTAGAGACAAGGTCACGATGGAGTACCTGGAACTTTGCTGGTGGAGCCGCTGGGTGAGAATGGGCGACCTCCTGGACACCATCTTCTTTGTGCTTCGAAAGAAGGACTCGCACGTGTCCTTCCTTCACGTTTTCCACCACGTCGCAGTGCTTTTCGGCGGCTGGTATGCCCTCGCCTACGGTGCAGACGGACAGCCTGCCTTAGGAATTTGCATCAACTGTTTCGTTCACGTCGTCATGCACTCGTACTACTTCGTGTCTCTTCTGGGTCCCGCTTTTCGCCCGTACCTCTGGTGGAAGCGCCACTTGACGCAGCTCCAACTGCTGCAATTCGCCATCATGTTCGTCCACGGCATGATTCCGGTTTTCATCGACTGCGGCTATCCCAGGTTCCACGTGGTGCTTGGAATTTTTCAGCTGGTCGTCGTTACCGTTTCATTCTTGCATTTTTACGCGAATGCCTATCTGAGACGGAGCGGTCTCAGCGACAAAGCCCAGTGATTCATTTGTTGCATGTTCGCTTGTTGCTGAAAAGTGTACTGAAACACGTTATTTGCGCTTAGAAAACAAGAAAGTGGCGAAGAAATTTATTCGGAATACAAATAAATTTTGTAGTAATGGTGGATATAGTGCGTGATTTAAGATGGCATAAAATACAAAAAAAAGCTACAGAGGGAGCTGCCCTAAGTGAAGTCAAACATTATTTTTGGTTGGGTGGAACAAGATCCGTAACATTCCCTTGAACAAAATATAGCGGCAATATATGAGTCACCTTAAAGATTTAATATCTGTGTCGCCAGAACATCTTTATGAGCTAGAGTTTATGCGAAAAGTGTTACGCTCAATTGTAATGAAAACTCGTTGCACGCAGGCCAAGGCAACATAAAGCATATATAGACCCCAGCCAGAATAGCATAATCGTACAACACATAAGCGTAGAAAGCATATAAAAGCTATACTTTGTCATAATTAGCAAGATTTACCAAGCGGCGCAACGGGAATCGAACCCCGGACCGTGCAATCCGCAATCCTGGGAAAGAAGCGCCATCCCCATATGGCCGCCATTTCGGTTCATGGAATGAGTAGTCTCTTATTGACCTCTCCATTCTTGGTGAGCTTTAATGCCGATATTTGGTTACACACACTCCGGCGAAACGAGCGCCCATCTCTCGCACCGCCGCTACATGCGACGTCGAGGCTTGAGGGCATTGAACAATAAATTTCCTGTCTTTAAATACGTAAGAACAACTATACTGTTGTAAGAAATCTGTGGAGGTAAGCATGATTGATAAGGTGATCACATACAAAGTGCCAAATACGCTTATATTGGCAAGGAACGCTTCCAGTATAAGATTATGCTTCATAGTGATCTTGCATGATTTTGTCGTTTGTATGTTACTTCCGTTTGTGTCCGGCTAAGAGACAGCGATGGCAATGGCGCTACTTTCCCAGGATCCAGTGACTTCAGGTGCGAGCGCGTGCAGAGGCTAGCAGAGCGTGCTCAGAGGTTTCAGCGCCCCTGTCAAGAACGTACGCTCGTGCAGTGTAAGCATCGCTCAAGCCAACAGGCTCGTTCTTGTAGCTTCGGCTTCGCTCACCGAGAATACAGGATCGACACTCCCCGTGAATACGTAGCAAAATACGTCAACGAAGAATTGCGGAAACACGCGTAACGGCGGCAACGGTACCGTGTTCGGATCCGCGACCCTCGTCAACCGCACCGCATTCCGAGGCTTCGTCTGGTCACGTGCTCTGGCGGCGAGGGAGGAGGGGGTAGGGGAGAGGCGTCGCCAAATAAACGATTCCACCAGTTGTGGCTTATGGCGTGGCAGTCGTTCTGTCTAATCCAAGTGAGGAGGGTGTCCTATATTCCCCTAGTAAAGTATTTGCTTAAAGTGAAAGGGAGTATAGATCTAGTTCACAAAAGCGCCGCCATCTTAAAATGTCGTCACTTCCAGTATGGGTGAAAACTTTGTTTTGCCGTCGCCACACCGGTAGAATGCATTTAGGATATAAGTGTAACCGTCACCCATTCTCGTTTTGTCCCCCCCCCTTAAAGGAGCGGTGACACAATACTCAATTGGAATGTTTTTCTCTTTACACGAGCTTACTGGCACACCTGGGACTCAAAGATACTCACACGCAACGCCACTGGCCAAGAAACTCCTTTGTTGCGGTGTAATTTCAAGGACAAAATCGACCATTTTCATTCAATCTCTCCTTTGGCAAAATTTGATGACGTAACGTGGGGATCGCAGTACACCCATATGACGATATTTGAATGCGGTTCATAGATTGGACCCGAGCATTGCGTGGACACTCGATTTGGGCTCGTGATAATTACTAGCTCGAGAAGCATTCGGGTAGTGGCCCGTGTCCAATCGCTGCAACGACGACAATAGCCGAGCCATAACAATGCCTGGAACTCGGCGCGTGTCCTGTGCTTTGCCAACCCCAGCGCGTGGCTATGAGCAACATTGGCGGCATATAATCCGCTCCAGATCACGTGGCCGCTTGTTCTGGCTGCGAGTTGAGGGGTGAACGCTGCTCGTTTTTCTTTAATTTTTTCTGGGACTTCTATTGCGTGGGGTGAAAACGAACGCGTGTTTCATAGGTCATTAACGTCAGGGATCCGTTTTAAGCGGTATTTGCGGAAAGTACAAAAATTGTTGCATCGCCCCTTTAATAATGCGAAAACATCAACTGTCCCATGGAGCAAACAGACGTCATCAGCTTTTGAAGCCGCGCCAAACGGCACTTTCCCCTGTCCCAATGGAGCGAAGCCTGTTGTCTGTAGCAGAAATCTGATGGATAGGCTCCCATTGGCTAGCGCGCGTCATAGTTTCAAGGAACGAGGCTCCCATTGACTCTCGCACGGCGTAGTTCCAGGAAACGCCACCAGAGAAGCCCTCTGCATGGCGGCGCAGTGCACGCAGCGGCCCGGCCGCCTTTAGGAGGTGCGAGCCTGGCCGCAGGGTCCGCAGGGACAAACTCCGGAGAGGCTGCACGGCCGAGCTCAGTGCGGCGCCGCCACTTCACGAGAGAGCGCTCTCGGCCGTCGGCCGCAACCTCGGAAGTAGCGAAACGTGGCCGTCCACGCCAGTACACCACAGACGAACTAAGGGAGCGGAAGAACGACATTCATGCTTTCGCGTTCACAACTCATAATACTCATAAAAAGTACGTAAATGTCTTTAGATCTTTTTTTTTCTTACTATTTGCAGCTAGAAATGTCTTACCATTTTATCGTCGCCCATACCGGATATACCTACTAGGTGGCTGGGACGAGAGTAAGCGAAAAAGGCCAATAGAATGGAGCGAAAGAGAGCGCAAGCAGCTGGACTACGCTGACTCCAGGGAGCCAGCGGCATGTCGGTGAGCGCAGCTTACTTACAAATGATGAGCCGTAGCTGCCCACGTAATCTCACGACGTCGTGGGTCCTGAATAAGCGTAAACTTGCATCAATTATTCTGATCAATCCGGGAGTGTATGAGTGTGTCAGGAATGCCCTGCATGTGAAACCTCGCGAAGCATACCCGCAATCAAGCATAACAAATTCTACCACACACATAATGCGCGCACTACACATTCTGTTACCTTCGGGTTTATCAAAATGATCGAGACAAACAATTTTTTTTTCATCTGGGTCACTCTGAAGAAATGAATCGGAATTAAGCCACACTTACGTACCTTCAGACCATACGTTTATTTCCAGTACAGGTTACGTTTTCGACACAAGAACGAAGAACCGCTGATAAGTGCTTCCTGTCCTAGCAAACAGAAACGGAAAAGAAAGCTTGGAGCAAGAGGCATGCGCACTAGATGGATAATTTACATCTTCCTACGTTAAGAGCCGGGGAATAAAGGGACTCGACAGATGTTGCTTTTATTGAAAACAAATTTTGAGTTCATGTTAGTAGCAGTTAAACGTTTTCAATATAAACATTAGGTGTCTGGGCCGTCAGGACAACACGCGACAAGTGAAACAGCGGGTTAGCCTTCGGCGTCACTCGCTGGCGGAAACCACTGTAGAATGGTCCGAGGTGCCGCAACGAGCAAGGGACAAGTTAGCGGACGATGCCGCGGAAAGCACAAACTGTACAGGTGTACAGAAATAGGAAGTACTGTATGCGACTCGTCTGTCAAGGCTGCTTCGCAGTTAGTCATTGCTGGGCGCCTTATCACAACTATACCGCCCACAAATGACCTGTGTATGGGAGTCGGTGACCGGTTAATGCAGTAGATTGGGGGTTGTGGGGATATTTATACAGCGTGTAGTTGGTCAGCCATTTGAAGTTGCGACGAGTCACTCGCTGTAGATGAGCAATTTAGCCAGTGCGGTACAACCGCTAGCCTGGGGTCTTTAACGTGCACCACGCAGTAGTGATACACGACCGCACGCCGGTACGATGCTCATCCAGATCGAAACGGGCAGGGGTGAGGCTCGAACCCAGGATCCCTGGGTTCTGCAGCGCGATAATGCAGTAGACACTCCTCCTCCAGCGTAAGTTTTCTGCCTTTAAGAATAACGGTTTGCTGCTCGCGCAGACAAAGCCCGAGGAAAGGCGAGGGGCGTATGCTGGAGGGGCGGATTTCTGGGTCAGGGTAGGGGAGAGAAAGCTTGGAAAAAATATGCAGCGTCTCGAACAAATGTAACGTTAAAGAAGGAGTTGACGTCGAACTTTCTTTCATTACAAAAGAATGAATAGAACATATGCCTTTTTTACATAAAAATGTTCTTATGGGCCCGAGGGGGCCGGGGGGGGGGGGGGGGTTCTTTCCTTCTAAATCCGCTACTCTGCTGGACGCCGAGCTTTCACTGCTTTTTTAACTGGTCACCAACTATAGTTATCTCTGTTTTCCGAAGCAAAGATCGGTGCATTCGCACTGTCTGACGGAGAGAGGGCAATTTGTTTTTGTTCGTAACGGCCTTAAGGCCAACAAAAGGATGGCATTCGTTCCACGTTATGAATTTTTCCCCGGTCTGCGTCGACACAGTCGTTGTAGCGGAAACGCGCGAGACACGTGTCACGAGCTAGCGCGACAGTTTGGTGCCACCACGTTTTTTTTTTTTGTTTTTTTTTTTTCTTCCAAAGGCAAAATGACGCACATGTTCCATGAACTTGCGCACCTGCCGCTATGAGCACAGATAAAACGCATCAATAGGCTTCGCGTGGCACGGGGAAAACTGCGCATTCTCCAGTCGCCGCAGAGACGTCGTTGTTTAGGCCAAATCTGTTAGCAGCTGTTATAGTGTGGCAACCATGTAATCAGCTGATTAACGTAGAAGTTTGGGCTAGTTGGTAAGTAGACATGACAAAAACAAAACAGCGCAAAGACAAGGACAATGTAGAGGAAACCACAGGACACAGCGCTGTGTCCTGTGATTTCTTCTACTTTGTCCTGTCTTTGCGCTGTTTCTTTTTATTATGTAATCAACGCGTAGAAGTCGCGGAGGGAGCGTGCCGGCTTGTGACCTCAAGTCTGTTATAACAAATAAATGTACGAGGCTAGTTAATAAACGCGGCTTGTTCGTCGGCACGCCATCGTGTGAAGTCAGTACCCATTTAACAAAACCTACCTCGAAAATACTTTTTTTTTAATGAACCAGCCACGGTTTATACTGTTACGGTCATAACGATTTGGCACAGCATAATCTCTGTGTCCAGGAACTCGCGGCACACCACCGCACGCTAAGCGAAAGCGCGTCAAAGCAGTGGGGTATCGCTTTTAATAACAATGCGAACCACCGATGCACACTAGGCGGCACAGTCAACGCGCAGACGACATCGGCGCATCGGTTTCTTTCGAACTTTGCATGGACACTTGGTATCCGCGAACTGTGTGTTTTACCAACCTAAAAGCCGGTCCAGAAATTTACGTTCGAGTGGGGCCGACAGTTTCACGATCGCTTATGACGGTTAACGACGAGATGGTTGCCATGACAACCGAGGCCCGCGCAGTGTGTCGTAGACTGGAACGCAAGGAGTCGGGCGCAAATGCGTGAACCTGCAGTGTTACAGGGACATCGAACTCTCCAAAATAAACTTTCACAAATAGGCGCCACGTTTACCTGTCAATACTAATTTTGAGTTATTTATTTACTATTTGTATCTATACCTGCTGCGGCGTTAGGCGTTATGGAGTGGGGTGCAAACGTGCAAAGCATAAGCGCAAGTAGATCTGACGCAGTACACATATCGCAAGCGCAAATAGAAGCGTGCTTAGTCGCAGCGGATGGTATACGAGCCATCGGAGGCAATCCAAGGTCGCGTGAGATTCGTGCAGTGTTGTACACGTTCCTCCAAAATAGGATCTCGTTTCTCGTTCCTTCTGAGTCTTGAAACGAGTTCCCATTGCAAGTTCGCGTGGTTCGGAAGGAACGCGTTTCCAGCACATTTATAAGACGGGAGCGGACGTTCTCGTTGCATCGGAGTATTTAAATAGGGTGCTGGATAATGCGTAAATGAAATAAAAGGAGCGAGTGAAAATATCCACATCGAACTATACGTGTCGTATCACCACAATCACATTTGTTCCCGTTTTTCTTTTCTCGACTCTTTTTCGGACAGTTTTTCATCTCTTGAAGTCAGAGGTTGAAATACTCGGTAATAAAAAGCCTAAATGCGTACTAGATTCGGGTACAATACAAAAAAATTAAAAAACACACACACACACACACACACAAAAACGTTCTTTTTGTTGTGTTTTCGAAATGCTAAAAAACTTCGTTCCCGTTCCTCCTAAAAAAGAAAAAAGAAGAGCGTTTTTAGGAACGTCGGTCACGTCTATAATAATGTTTATAATGTTTATTTTCCGTCAAAAACACGTATGACGGAGGGAGACAAAGGAAAAAAGTGTCATGCAGCTGGACGGGCCCTCGGCATATGGCAGCAGTACGTACAATACTGGTTTCCTGTGACGTTCAGTTCAGTTGAGTCGCGTTGTCGGCGATGGCGCACGTGTCACCGTCTCTGTGACCTTCGAAAGGAAGCGCCGTGACACGTGGAAAGCCTCAGTCACGTTCGCAGAGCTGGGTTAACTCGGAGCGTCCGCTGCGGCCGAGTATAATTCAAAATGTGTCTGGCGACTTAAATATGACTCTAACTTGTTTTTCTTGGGTGAATGTTTATTTTGTGACATAAACACTTAAAAAAACTTTCAGCCTTTCCACTCTAGTGAAGGAGGAAACCAGCGAAGCTGTACTATGGTGGGAATGAAATAATGGCCGGCCGCAAGTCGGCCATCTAGAGTGAAACGGCTGTAAAGATTGCCGCCATCTATGAGTGACGGCGGTAGCTGTCCAGAGTGTTGTGTCGACATTTGTTTGCTGGCGGACAGGATCCTGCGGAAACCAGACCTTAACAGCTCCGCTGTAAATAATATTTTTTTCTCGGAATAAAGGAGGGAGGGCGGTGTTTTTAGTTAAGTTAATTTTCAGAAAACACATTTCACCGCAGTTTAAATAACACCCTTCACAAACAAACAAACAAACAAAAAAAGAGATCGCTTCTTTGTTTTCTGATGGTACTCGAGTCGCCCTCTGTACATTCACGCGAGAAGCTTGGCTGCCCGAACGCGATGCCAGTCCCACGGTGGCACTAGGGAAGCGGCTGCCATGGCGACGAGAAGCGGCCATGTGGGCTGCGACGCCGACCGGCGTGCCCCGTTGCCCGTGTTGCAGAGGCTCGCCTGGCAGCAGGAGCGGCACAGGTAGAGCCGGAGCCTCTCCCCGACGGCCACGCACTCGGTGGTGCACTGCTCGCTGCAGCTGCGCTCGATGGAGAACGCCAGCGAGGCGCTGCCGGGGTCCACGCTGTAGTCCACGCGGGTCACCTGCAAGGCCGGCACACCTTCGCCGGAAATCCCCACCAGAGGCCGCGCCTCGCCAACACCGGCTAGAATAACCGAAGCCTGCGAATAGCCTCCTCCGCGTAATGCCATCGCTGTCGGATGGAGGCAGCTCGGCAACTGGACCCCGCGATACCGCCTAGAAGACGAGGCCTGAGCATGACGTCACCACTGGTGGATACCCGACAAGCCCCAGGCGGCAAACACCCTGAAGCTTGACGAGAGAAGCTATTTAATGCGTATGGTTTTGATGCACGGCATCTAGATGGTATTTCACTGTACTGTGAAATGCAACGTTTTGCAACGATAACCTAGATGGTGCTTCAAACGATGGGAGGCGGACTGAAGTGAGCGAGAGGGGGGGGTGCAGTGTATTCTACGGAATCAACGTTACTCCTTGAATTCCTCTGAAACCTGGAGCCGCTCGCGTCCACCGAGACCGAGCTAAATACGGTGACAGCGCCAACCTTTAGCGACGAGTTGAGACATGAAATTTGCTTTATATCGTAGATTTATGTGGCTACTGCTCTGAATGTTCCCAGAGTACCGAAACTCCCAGGCTCGAGGTGCCAAGATGGCGGTTCAATCTTCTTTTGTTACTCTGGTCACCATGAGCTTTAGAAAACATGTTTTTGGGTAAAAACAAACGGAAAAAGCTCTTTTTGTATGATATTTTATTGGAGATTGGTACAAGAATGACAGGCGCGTGATATTTTCTAAAATCTTTTGTTAAGGTTTTGTGGCACCACTAATATTGTTCTTATACAACCATGTCTCACCGGTGATTTCAGGCAGCGCGTCCCGACCTGGGCGCGCCCTAACTTTGACAGTAATTCGCGGCGTGTCCACTAGGGAGACGGGGGTTGGCATCCCTGAAACCCCTTCCACCGTATATGTTTCGGCGCCAAAATTGCCGATTAAAACCAAAATATAACAGTAACGGTGGACGCTATTGAACCAACCAATACAAGCAGCTGTGCACCTCCTCGAGAAGTCAAGTGCAGTTCCCTGAGCAGCCGCTGCGGGAGAAATGGCGGCGTTGCTATCGACATTAGCTCGGTTCTCGAGTACGGATGGGTGCCACTTTCTCAGAGCAGGCTCAATGGCAGTTCGCTGTGTGGAATACACATGTTTCCAAGCACAGTGTCTACACGGCGCTTCGCCTAGGATGGATCACCAAAACATTTCTTGAGTACTTAATTTCTTCAAAGAAACCAATAAAAGCAATATCGCGATTTTTGTTTTTGCATTTATGCGTTATTGCAAGGGAGTTTCCTGGTTGGCAATTTTCACAAAACGTTGGTGTCCTCGATAACCGAACAGTGGGCACTAAACTTGTGAGTCCTCTGTTCTCTGCGATTCAGCACATCGTTAGCCATGCCATGGACCTGCTTTTTCCACGTGCCTCTATGCCTTAGTCTCTTCAATCATTTATTCTTATAGAAACTAGTATCAATGGTTACGTCCAGTACGGCCGTAGTCATCCGTGATCCTCCCCGGTTGGTTTTCAGCCGTTTCGCCGCCGAACATGGCCGAACGAAGAACATGATCAGATGAAGGTGTTCGTAAAATCGTCCACAATTTAGGCTGCTAACTACGTCGTAGTTCTCAGGTAATACATATAAATGTATCCTCTTTGTACTAGATGGGATACGTAGACAGAAGGGATACATATAAACGTGTCCCTTCTGTACCAGAAGAGATACATTTATACAATAAAACTATAAGCGAAAACGACATAACACACCAACACAGCCGCGGGACCGCTGAAACCGAAACCAAATAACTTGAAGCCATCTTATGGCACCGCGTGTGTCAGCGCCCTCTGTTCAACAAACAGATAACCACAAAAAAAAAACACGAAAAACAAAAAACGTTTTTGGGAGATTTGAAAGAGGCAGGCCGTAATTTTTTTTCTTCTCGACCGGATTGGGCGGTTCTGATCGGAGCGAAACAAGGCGGCTCCACTCACGGTGCAGTAGCGATGCGAGGCCGGGCAGGTGCGAATCATGGCCCGGCTAATGTTGTGCGGGAAGCGACAGCCCTCTCCTTCCAGCTGCGAGTTGCACGAGTAGCAGCTCAGGTTCTGGCGCTCCTCGACCGCCGAGCCCACCACCACCACCACCGACGAAGAGCCCGCCGGGGAGGGACGCCCGGGGGACGCCCGGACGCCCAGCTCTGCGCGCCGTTAACGCACCTTTTGCGAAAAATCTCGAAAGGCCGTGTGCAAAACGCGCAACGAATCATGGGAACGTCCTGTATACGCTCACCTTGCCTCCGCAACATCTATCACTTGACACTGAAGAGGGCGCAAGCGAGAGAGAGAGCGAGAGAGAAAGCCAGGCACGCTTCTCCCTGTGTTACAGTTTGAGACGCCCAAGTTTGTACTACCCAAAACAGGTCCCAACGAGTCTCTTTTCGCAGCGCCCCTGGGCAACGCAGGAGGCCTATAGCAGAACAGGCGTCTGCCACATTCCTCGTGGCCGGCGACAACACGACGGTTCTATGACGCCATCAAGCGGAAATTGAGGGACCACTTTTTAGGACGCAGTAAACAGACCAGCCGGAGGTACGTTCTAGGCACCATAGTCGTCACCAAGATATAGAGCAGTATTGATTCATCTTTTGAATCAACGTTGACGTCTAGCTCGCTGTGTCAATCACCCTTGGTTAGCAAAACACCGAAGCGATATCTCCTTAGGACTAAAGCGGGACCAACGCAAAGTATTCGGGATATTTTTCTTTGGGGGAAGGGGGGAAGGGGAGAGGAGTCGTCGTGACATTGCATATTTGGAGTTTACTTTTTAACATCCAAATTGGCGTCAATTTTACCGGTGTTTTCTTTTTAATTTTACTGGTGTAATAAAAAAACAAGCAAAAACAACAGATAAAAAACCAGGTTTATATTTATAATACACTCCTCTCCTTGGTGGAGGCACCCCGGTGTCAATATACGCACACGTCCTCGCTCCCAAGCGCGGAGACGGACAAAACAGCATAACATTACAAATGATAAGGTTATTTCAATCCTATTTCAGCTGAGAGATCGGAAACCCGATCTGCAAAGCCGGGAAAGTCCGGGAACGCGATCTCGCGCTACTCTCTTCCCACGTGACATGAATTCAGGAACTGCCGAACGCACTATCAGGGCGAAAATCGCACTAATTCAAGGTCACGCTGAGACCGAAATTGGTTTGCTCTGTAAAGCTGGCTCCACCTACGGCAGCATAACGATGCAGGGAAGCTTTCACGTGCAGGGAACAACTGCTTTGCAATGCTGGTGTTGATCGTATGCAAGAAACATAATGCTATTGGGAGATTTATTTAGACACATTTCAAACTTAAACTGGCTCGACTGCCTAGTAATTAAGCCTGTCAAAAAGTATTTGCTTACCAGCGACGCAGACTGTGAAGCAAAGCAGCCACGTCCAGAACGCTTCGCGCGCATCACATATGATATTTGCCCTTAGCATTGGTGTAAACAAGCCTGTGCAAAGCTAGATATAACTGACAAACTCCATATTCCGTACCGCATAACGCGAAGTGTTGCTTCGTTCGTTTATCCTGATGGGACAAGGGACGAGCGATTAACGACATCAACAAGACAAACAAGAAACAAGAAAACGTTGGAAGCGCCACCTTCCGGCGTTAGAAATTGGTTGGAAACCGAAACTGAGTTTGAAAGTTAATTACATTTACATCTACTAGGCTATAAATAGACCATGACTTGATAGATTGCAGTGAAAGTTCTTGCTATAATCCTGATGCCTTTTATTTCTATGCAACAGAAGACGTCTTCGGATTACCTTTGTTCGGTTTGCATTGCGCCGGACGGCCTGCCTAGTCCAGCGAACGCTGTTAGCATTTTACTGCATGAAATTTCGCTCCTATGGTTGGATGCCGTGTTGCGTTTGGAAGTATAGTAAGTCTAAGTGGGTTTGATACTTGAATCTTGAGTTCTTGACATTTTCATGGTAAGCGATAATAATATTTTCCTCCCTAACCTTGGCCTTCTTTGTTGTTCAGTTTTACGTAACACAACGTTCATAACCTGTGAATTTAAATTTGCACGTCCTTACAGAATAAGTCAATTTAAAAGCATGAACAATCGTTGTGCAAATCTATATCCCGAAAGACGTAGTACCTTCGAACATTCCACAGGTGGCGCCATCAGTCCGATAGCGTCAAAAATGGCGTTCGTCGACACCGGCGGATCTCGGTAAGCATAACCTTTCGCGCCGTTTTCGCGACAGCCGCTGCCAGCGAGGCGTCTAATAAACTCAACTGACCCCCAAACAGGGACAAGGGAGGCTACCTGGATCAAGTCAAAGAGATCGCGGACCCCGCGGGACACGCTCCGTCCGCAACAGGCGCGGACACCCAGGGCTCGGAGCTGTCAGCGTTCAAAGGGCCCGAAAACGCGGACACCGACGACAACTCCCAGGGCACGATGAAAGGAGACGAGATAGCGGACGAGGCGAGCAGCACCGAGACAGAGAACCAGTGCGCCAGGGACATCTCCATGGAGGAAGAGTCCAACCTGGAAGACCCGACGTCTTCAGAGACGACGACGAGCAGCGACCAGCAACCGTCTTCTCTGGTCGGAGGGGCGCCGGACGGGACGGACGGTTCCAAGCTCAGCTCGGCTACGTCGTCGCGGAGCTCGGACCAGCAGTGCTACTGGTGAGAGGAGTCTTAAGGGCGGTGTCCACCGATCACGCTCAGCAAGTGACGCCGGGTTTCGATATTTTGTTTGTGTTAATGTAATGTAATACAATATGAACTCGGGAGAGTTGCGGTACCGCAGTAAGGCGGGTAGCCCATTCCAAAAGGCCGTGGTGCCGCTGTTACATAATTGCGCCGACTTATGTAAGTACAACAAAGGCCTCGGATTCTTTTATATTACTCCGGCAGCCGACATAATGCCTCATACACACTGGCGGTTGAACCGCAGTCGCGAAGCGGTTGAACCGCAGTCGCGAGGCGGTTACGAACGCGGTTGCTTAAAGATTCAGTGCATTTGACGCGCATTTGATGATGACAACGAGCGGATCCACTTTGCGGTTACGCACTTTGCGGTTCCTGGCAATTGTCCTCCATTGGCACGTTAAAGACCCCAGGCTAGCGGCTGTACTGCACCAGCCAAATTTTTCATCTACAGCTGTGAGACTCGTCGCCCGTTGAGGCAGACCAAGTTCTAGGCTGTATAAACATACACACAACCCAATTTTCCCCCATTGGCTGGATATAACCATATTACATGCCTTGCACTGACGTCACACCATCCATTTCGCACCACAACTGAAGAGAGAGAGAGGAAAGCTCTTTTGTGCGAATTTTGAGTGAGGGGTTACTTTTCTATAATCTAGAGGGAGAATAGTGGCATTTAGGGCAAGTCTGGGACACACAAAAGAGAGTCCAGGTGAGAAGAGGGCTCCTCCTTCCCCTCTTCTCTTGTGGTTGCTGGAGAGCTGACGAAATGACGTCAAATGCAAAATAGACTAGGGTAAAAAAACAAAAAACATGCTGTGTTTAGAGTGTTGTTTGACGGCACTCTTGTGGAGCATTCAAATGCCGTCCAACGGCACTCCACTTGCACTTTAAGTGCCGTCCAAAAGTGTTAAGCACAAGTCATGCTTATTCTGACATGTGTTTCATGAGCTGCTCGCCGACAATTTGTTTTAACATAAGGCGCAGGCGAGACTTACACCACAGGAGTGAGCAGCACGCTTTCTTATGTATGCTGCTCCCTTCTGAAGTTTTCCTAAGTGGCACTCTCTCGAATGTTGCGATTGTGATTTAAAATATATTTAGTTTAAATCTCACGTTCTCCAGCAGCAATAACAACCTCTACAATATACAAAAAAAATATTTTTAGGTGCATGTGCATGCGTATGGAACATATATATTCGTGAGAATATATATGTTGAAGATTGAAACAAGTCAGGGATGTCATTCTTTGGTTTCCAGATATTATTTTTTATCAAGAAAGTTTTATGGAATCTGAGTATATGCATAATTAGAAAATTTTACACAAAGAAAAGTATAGCAGAAGTAGGCGTGCTAATTTTGGCCACGAAGTGCCAAAAGCAAGACATTCTTCACGGAAACATGGCATTTGCACGG
This sequence comes from Ixodes ricinus, assembly GCA_037355805.1. NCBI lineage: Eukaryota > Metazoa > Arthropoda > Arachnida > Ixodida > Ixodidae > Ixodes > Ixodes ricinus. The sequence continues at coordinate 69,990 of JAZHYW010005683.1, forward strand.
TAGGACGGCACTTGGATGCGGGCGTAAAGTGCCATCAAACGGCGCTTGAACGCTCTGCAGGAGCACCATCAAACAACACTCTAAACACTGCAAAAAAAAAAATCCAGTTTGTTTAGATGTTTTTTTTACAGTCTAGACCCGTGGCACGCACTGCAGCGTGCCCAGGTTCGATTGACATTTTTAGAGGAGTTTGTTTTCAAGGCCTTGAAATTGCCCATGAATGAGGCACCAAATCCGCAGGCCACAGAAGCAACGCGTGTGACAATCACTGGCGAAAAAAAAAAAAATTAATTGGGCGGAAATGCGGGAGACGATGACTCTGATAGCAAGGGCAAACCTGAGAAACCCTGAAGCGTCTAAGTTGCCCCCTCGCACCCAGTCTTGGGTAGTAACGCGTTATTGTAACTTCGTTACTCTTTTGGTAACTTCTAACTGTAACGAGTTACTTTTAAAAAATGTAACTTGTAACTGTAGTTCTATTACTTTGTCTAAGTAACAACAAAAGTAACGACGTTACATTTGTTGTTACTTTCCAGTTTTTTATGAATAATAAATCAAACAAGTACAATATAGCTATTCATTGCACTTTCCAAATTGTCTGTTCCGACGTTTCGAGTGTCAAGTTGGCACTTGTGAGTGCATTCTTTCTCGTGAGGTACGACCCGAATATGGCCACGTGTAGATGTGATGAAAAAAAAATCTAGTTATCTTCACGCATGCGCTTGTACTTTGTGACTGGACACTTACATCTTTGTATCTTGAAGCACTGTCTATGTTACGGTTGTTCTTTTTTCTGCGTAAACACTTTTTAATCGGGTGAATCAACCGTGAAACAACAATACACACGGAGGGCAGTGCAAATGTTTCATATCTTGATTAGCGCCAATACTTCGCACTGCGCATGTTTTGTATTTTGATTTGCGCCACTACTCCAGGGTGGTGTCAACATTAGAGGCAAAATTTACTGCTGTTTGCGTGGCGTTTGCTTGTTGCTCTGGTTGTGCGGGGTCTGTACAGCAAGGGCAGGGACATGTTTGCCATCAAACGAGGGAAACTTTCAGACACTAATTTCGAGAAGCAACAGCTGCTAAGTTACAATATGAAGTAAAAAGCATACTTTTTAATTGTATGCAATAAAACTTGGTGAGGGACGTTTTCTAGTTTTTCCTAAATTTTCGTGTTATAGAAAAGTAGCTGAAAAGTAACTTCATTTCTTTTAAAAGTAACTGTAATTGTAACAAGTTACTCTTTTGTTGCGGTAACTGTAACTGTAACTTCGCTACTTTTTTCTGGAAGTAACTGTAACAAATTACTTTTTAAAAGTAACTTACCCAAGACTGCTCGCACCCCGTCAACCAAACTGCAGCCGGCAACGTAATGCCCCCCTTGAAGCAGCAGCCTATATTTTTTGTAGTTGGTAACTTTCTACGATGATGAAACCAAGTGTATGAAAGCGTGTGCGCTGACCACCGACTAAATATGGGCACATGCACTCCACTTCAGAAATGTCACAGTGAGTGTACGGTGGTCGGATGCAGTTGTAGCCAACCAATGAGAGCACGGCCGGCAATTTCTGTAGAAGCTCCTATGCTGGCTGCCAACGATACTGTAAAACCTTTTATTTTCGCAGCCCCGATTTTTCGCGAATTGGGCAGCAGGGTCATTTTTGCAACCATTAAGTTTTGCGAATTCTAAAGGTTGGAGTTGGCCTCTTCAGACAATAGAAATATTCGCACCCCTAGAATTCGCGAAAATTAGTGGCTCGCAAACGTTAGGAGTTTTACAATATATCCACTCACTACAAAATAACCGCGGCAACACAGGAACACGAATAAGCACCTTAATCGTGGCTGGCGTTTTCCGTCCCTCTCTGACAGTGGAACCAATGGATAACCATATGAGCCAATTTGGGCGATACTTACTAGCGGTCAAATAAGACGAGGCAGCTGTATGTTGCGAGAACAAAAGGGCTAGGCAACAGTTTGTGCGGCTGCTTGTCATATAAGGATTGGGCACTTGTATTGGAAAGTAATCGTGGATGAGTTAACGAGGTGAAGGACAACAGAAGGAAAGGCGTGAGTAGGATCTCTCACTGCTTGATAGCGAGAGGAACAAAATACAAACGAATTAGACGTTTGTGTTTAGACAACAAAAGGTACGGCGATAGTGGTTTATGATGCCAATAAAGAAATTTAGCCAGTACAGTATGACTGCTGGCCCGGCATCTTTAACATGCAACACGCAGTATTTATGCGCGACCGCACTTTGGTACGATGCTCTTCCAGATCGAAATGGGCGGGGGAGGAAATCGAACCTAGCGAGATGAACAGGTGATGGACTTAGTACCCAGATGAGCTGCTTCTGGTGGATAGGGAGGATATGAAATGATAATTTCTCGAAGTGGTGCTAGTGGCAGTTCCAGCTGGAAAGCTTAATATAATTCAGTTTTATTTAGGGACATTTGCTGAAAATACCTTTGAAGCATTTATTGACACTCCATTTGACACAATTACATTTTTATTTCTTTCAGCTGTTGCTTTTCAAAAGACATGTCTGACAATTTTTTTTTTGTTTGTTTTGCAGTGGAAAGGAAAGGAACTTGAGCATCGTGGAGCTTCAGTGCATTGCTTGTCTCAAGTGGTTCCACGACACCTGCCTTTCTCTGCCTCTTGGGTATGTAACCATGCCTTGACCATCTCCGTTTAGTGTGGCGATTTTTGTTACACCGCACATTTCACCAGTTTTGTCACAACATGCTTTTCTGGCCTCACAGGAAGTGTGTCCCATTCATGACCAACTACACGTTTTCATGCAAACTGTGCAATCCCGCCGGCACTGAAAATTTTTCCAAGAAACAGTCCAGTAAGTCATCAAGAATTTCCATCCTCTAAAGATTTTTGTGTTTATATGCGTGTATGATCTGCAGAATTGTTAGTACAAAACTTCAAAGTAAATAGAAACCACAAAACTTGCAAATAGGTCTCTTAGAAGCCTCAAAATCGCAGCCAATCAAATCAAATCGAACTTGGTTTTTTTTGTGCCAAACCAACGAAGCGTATTTGGCACGCCCCAGCGGAAGACTGAGGATTAATTTCGACTACCCGGGGATTTTTTGACGTGCAACCGAAATCTCGGTTGTATGGTGCCTCCTCCGCAATATGCTTCCGTCAAATTGCGGACACATTGGCTGAGATTCGAACCCACGACTTGGGGATCCATAGGCTGGCGCTTTGCGTAAAGGCCATCGAGGCGGTTTCAAACTGGCAGCCAACGTTTTGATTCTTCAAAACACAGAGGAAATGATCTCTAATTAAGGAAATGTCAGCTGGCACTATGAGGCGTTGAGGTGACTCCTCAAGGACTGTTCGTAAGCACTTGAGAGCAGACTTGCGTAAAATTGGTGTCGACGCTCTTTGGGAACTTCAGCGCTAAGTTTTGATTTGCTCATTGGGAGCAACGAGCAGCAATGCAGATGGCATTCGCCAGCCTGGCCATTTTCAAAACTTTGTAGATGCCCAAAGAGGGCTCCTCGAATCGTTTGTCTGTGGTATGAGAAGGGCAGTGCAACAAATTTATTTACCAGCAATTACTTTTTATATATATATATATGAGCTTAGAATGGAGGGTTAGTAGCTGCTTTTACATTTCTTACCTTTTGGGGAAGAACTTCGCTGTTCACTGCAGCCAAGCATACAGTGGAAATAGGGGACACTAACCTCCTCGGGCAGACACTGCAAAAGACTTGCGTGGAGGGAGAAAGACAGATTCAAAGCATTTCCAAGTCGATAATAAGCATAGTAGTCCTTACTGCAGTGTTGATCATTCATTGTTTAGACCAAGGTATTAAACTGGTGCAGTAGTATCAACTGATTTCCATGTCTTTTTAGATGAGCATTAGAAAAGTTGAGGAAAATGAATGTGCACCATGGCAACACGTGACTGCATGTTTCTTCTCTTGTGTAGATTTTAACCAAATGTGTGTTACGGCACTTGCCAACCTGATCCAGAAGAGTCGATCTGAAGGCACCAACAGGGTACTCTTCTCAAAAGACAGGGTAAGATCCTAACAAAGGATTCTCCAAACAAGGGGCATACTGTAAACAACTTTATTTTTGCGGGCTCAATATTTTGCGAAGTGTGGGTTTCACAAGTAATTTGCGGGCTCAAAATACGCCAGTGGGGAATGATATGCTATGTGCCATATTTTTCTAAAATATAAGTCATAGCTTTTTTTTTTTAATTTCTGTCTGTACATTTTATGCAATGGTGTGACTCATAATTTTTTTTCTTTAATTATGAACCTTGACTGCACATATTTGCCATCGCAGTTATTTCTTTCGTTTGATTTGTTAACGAGAATATTAAAGCTTGCTTCCGCTTGCACATATAGCACGATCACAGTACACGTGTGCATTCTTATCGGTGCAGTTTCGACTTGCCGACTGTACGAATGTACAAGTGCACGTCATACAAAGGTGCGACTTATATGCCCCAACTTTTTTATGCAAACGCCCATTCCTAGAGGGGAGGGGGGGGGTAGCTTATAGACCAGTGAACATGTTATTCATTATAATAGGGCATTATATTTGCGTGATCTATTTTAAACAATATTCTTGAAGTTGATAATTTTTTCAAAAATCGGATCTTTGTGAACAACTAGTTCTTTACAGTATGTTGGAGTTAATTGCTAGGGACGGAGGATATAATGGCTCTCTATCCTTCAGTCAGAACATCCTTGTTTTAATATTAGTACCAGGGGGGTTTGCTGGTGAGTGTGGCTACAATCCCTGCAAAAGCAAGTTTCTAGTTACATGACCGGCTTCATGGAAACAAGGTACCTATAAAGACAACTCCGTGCCAACTATTTACTGCTACATTGTCGAGGTTAATGTAGCTTCCACAGTGCTGCAGCTCAGCACTGCTGCTAGAGCTTGGGGCTTCGTTTTGCATCTCATTTGCACGTGCTCTTGTGCGAAAAAGATGGCAAAGGAAGCGACGAGCCCGCTCAAGTGGCTTGGACTGCGTCGAGGCGCTATGGAAGCTGCGGCAGCCTCGACTTTGCAGCACAAAACAGTTGGTGCCTAGACAGGCAGATGGTTGTTATAAGTCCGTCCTCGCTTTGATTATTCGAATCCGCATTTACCTGCAGAAAGAGGGTGAATAGGCCTGCAATGTGAGTAAAATGAACTGCATTTGTGTACTTCAATAAGAGCATCCATGCAGAAGATTGTGTTAAAGGGCAACTCCACTTCATTTTTGGCAGTGAGTAAGCAATGCAGTTCTCTTTAGTATCATCTAGAATGACTGTACGTCAAATATTATAACGTAATACCACCTACAAGTATTAAATTGGCCAACAAAGTGTGCGGTGCTCCGAGTAAAGAAATATATGCCAATTGAGCGGGCGACGTGAGACTCAGCCAACGCTGTACTTCCACTTTGGTGACATCTAGAGTCGGGGAGCAGTTTTTTCTTCATATTTTTTTCTAGGCAGAACCTACAAGTGGTGCGAACAGCATGCTTAGTGCAGAGTCACGTGATCTGCAAATCAGAGGAGCGCTGCTGGCGCTGCTTGGAGACGTGTCGCGCTGTCTGCTAATGTTGGGTCCATCTTGTCCATTTTAATGCGTTAGCATTAGTGCCCTGGTACATGCGATGACCTTGGACGTCGTTGGAGCACACGATATAGAGTTCGCAACGTCGCCATGGGGTGGCGCCACACCCTAGCAACTGGAGATTTCCGGCGGAATGGGGGACGGCGGGTGTATCACTGAGGCGCGTCGACCCTCCCTTCCCCGTTAATATCACGCGGCCGGCATGCGGGTGCGCTCTTTAGACGCCCTGGAAGCTCCTGCCATCGGCTTTGGAACCCTGTGGACGCACATGGGCTGCAATTCCGTTCTTCGGCCCGCCACGCCATTCTCGACGTGCAATCGTTTTACCATGTCACCGGGTCGTAAGCACACGGTGTCGTCCACCCTGCATGCACCACACACATGCACAACAACGAAATGGCTCTGTCATTTTCCATGCATCGCGCGCACGTCCTTCATGCATACGCTAAGTGACCTGATCTGCCTGCAGCAGGGAGAGGAGGGTTTCAGGAATTTTCTCCCGCGGAAAAGTGCTGAGAGGCTGCATTCATTATGCTTTGATATATATGGCCGCTGCAGAAAATGCTCATACATTTCTTCGAGAATCAACGTGGCAACAGCAGCGATTTCGGCCCATTTTTGTTTTTTCGCCGAGGTGCGTAGTTCCATTTTCTATGCGTGCTTGCAATCACTGTAAAAAGGTGCAGAGCGGCCAGGCACGTATCCAGGAGGTGGCCGATGGGGCCCGGGCCCCCCCCGAAATCTTCACAATTTTGCTGGGACCTCCTCTCCCCCCTCCCCTCATACAGCATTTTGTCATGGGCGGGCCCCCCTCGAAACAAAATCCTGGCTACGTGCCTGAGAGCGGCTCACGGTGTAACTTCGTTGACTGCTCTCAGAATACGCAGAACGACCGAAGAGTTGTCTTCCACAATGTTCCTACCGACAATGAGCTTCTAAAACTTTAGACGGATGCTGTGCACCGATCAGAACCCCTAAAGAAGTTGTTGCCGAGGGCGCGGATAGCGATCTGTTCGGATCACTTCCTGTCAAAGTGCCACACACGAGACTTGCGTCCGTTAGCCAACAAGGGCTTCTTGACGAAGTGCGCAAGGCTCAGACCAGACGCCGTGCCCTTGATCTTTGCAGTGGCTAGGGAGAGAAGAGCGTTGCAATGCTCTTCTCTCCCTCAGACTCGTCGCGGCATACGTTCACTTTACTATGCCTCACCTTCCACAGATGCCTACAAATTTTGCCGAAACTTGCAGGAGCGACGAGGTGTGCGCAGCAGCGCAAGTCCACGCTGTAGATCACGTGACACTTTGTATACCATGTGGGTGTCCCCCACTTCTTACGGGTGTAGAATTTTACCCGCCCTTGCTGAATTTTCGGTTTCGCTTTTGCGGTCATTGGTCATGTCACGATTGCACGAAAGATATTTTACTTTTCTTGAAACAAATGACGTAGGGTCGTTCATGAGTGCTTTTCACAATGAAATTATGCACTATCTTGAAATTTTTTTAATTGACCGAACTTGCCCACAAGAATTAAAGAAAACGACAGGCGAGGCTTATGTCTGCTGAGCGGAATCGGCTAGAGCGCTAGGTACTTTCTCGCCACGGAGCTGGTCACGTGACCCCAAAATCCCTCATACCCCCTAGGAGGAAAAGCTGCATTCACTACTGGCGGAACCGCCCTCAGAGTCTAGAAAAAAAGGTTTACGGTGTTTTTTTTCACTGCCAAATTAAACTATGCATCACTAAACTCCCATTTTTTACCCAAATGTAGTGCAAGCAGTTAGGACCCATTGCCAAATTTTCAGAACTGGCTGTTATCCGGTTAAAAAGCTATATAAGTGATTTACGTAAATTTTCAATGAGAAAATTGCTGCCAACAAAGTTCACAAATACATGGAGAGTAATGGCGTCGACTACGGGCCTCATTTCCTAGTTGAAAATTTTCAAATATCACAACATAGTAGTTCGTTTTCGTGAAAAAAAAAAAATTAACAAAACATGTTAATTGTTTTTCAGACACGTGGTACAGTCAGGTTTAATGGATTGTAAATTTTGAATTGTTGCCCCTCCTCCTCCACCCCGTCTTCCTCGTCCCCTCCCTCCCTTATTGCCATGCATCGTTTTGAGAAATAGCATTGAATATAGAAATCAGTGCTATTGAAATGCATTGAAATGTAGTTAACATTGTAGACCATTCATCTTTTCAGGAAATAATTCCATTCATAGAAAGGAATTGGGAAAACATGACAACAGTTCCACGGAGAATAAAGCAGACCTGGCACACCACCGTTTACAAGACAATGGTAAGTTTTGAGCTGTTTTATCTACTACGACTTGTATATGTCTCGTTTTATTTATTGCTCTTTTTATATCTTTTTATATTCATACTACAAATTAGTCTGGGAGTTAGGGAATCTAAGAACAGTTGGGGGAATAGGGAAACGCAATTAGGAAATTTATCTCATATGTGTTGGTAATGCTTATCTCCTCCGACCTTTTATGCACGAAAAATGTAAAGCTTTTCTTGTAATGGCCTTCATGATAGGGCTTACAGTACCTGCATCAAAATAGTATCAAGAAATCATGAGAATGAGCAAAGAGAGAATCTCACACTTAATTTGACCCCTGGTTGTAATGCATGAGTCTGCTCTTGAAATTAAGCTTTGAAACTGTAGGCTCATATTACATTGATGAGTATTATTGAAGGGCGAAGGAATTCTATTCAGTGCCACTTGGAAATAAGTTATCACATTTAATGGTTCAGGCCTCAGCATTAAGACCAGCTTGGTTTCTTAGATGATGTATGCATTGTCTGCACTTTGAAATGCTGAAAATGCGAGCTTATACATCTTTAAGTATCTTGCAACACAAGTGCAGTGTGGTGGGAATCCTTTGCAGAGCTACCAGCACGGTGTAGGAAAACAAGTGAACTAACGCAGTCTCCGGAGGTGTTGAACTTTCCTCCCCATTTCTTATGCGCGCCACTGGATGGCGCCGCAGTTGTCGAGGCAGGCAATGTCCGTCTGCTACGCGTGGAGTCAAATGCTTAGCAACTACAGCAATGCTTTGCACGTGCTGAACTGAATGTGACAGTTAAACATGACCCTTTTTTAAGCGGCGGGGGATATTCCTGGTGTTTATAAGTGTGATTGGCCACGTCAGACTCCCACCCCCCCCCCAGGGCTGGAGGGCAGTGCCCTTGGTATCCCTTGGGTGCCGCCGGCAAGTGTTTGCCCTGCCCAGTGGCGGCTGTTTCAGGGTCAAGGGGGGGGGCAAGCACCCCCCTTGTTCCCCTGGTTGGTACGCCCATGTTGGCCGTTCAGATAAATAAATAAAGGGCTTTTGGGCTGTGTCATTTTTAGCATTTGTGCATATGACTCATGCTTTTTTTTCTTCCTGAAGCAAGAAACACGTATGTGCTGAGCTTTGAAATGTTAAACGTTGGAGTGTATACACAGCAGGCCCTCAAATTCAAGCACACTATCGGCTTTTTTAAAATGAAAAAAAAAAAGAAAAGACAAAAGTCACGCTATTGACTTTCCCTTTAAGAGATATAGTATATGTTCATGGAAAACACACATATTGTATACTACTTTATTTTCGCAGTTGCAGTATTTTGCAAATTCAGTGAAGTGTGGCTTTTAGAAATATTTTGCGAATCAGGGTCGAAGTTGCGCAGAACTTTTGATCATCTTTGATACAGTTGACATCGCCAGAACACGGTGCCGTTTGCTGGATGGAGGGCACTGACAATCCACAGTCCCTTCTAAGGTAGCTTCTTAGGCCCAACCACGCTCAAGGTAGCGTTATCAAAGTCACGTAGTGCCTGTAGCTGAAGCGATAGGGGCTGAAGCGAAGGTCGCGTTATAACAGTCACTTATGTCCTATGGCTGAAGCGTAAGCTCCTGTCACGTAAGCTCGTAGGTGCTGGTTGTTGACGTGACATGACCCGACGTCCCTGACGTCCTCCTAAATGTCTTCCCAGACGTCGTCTCTAATGTAGTCCTCTAGGACATCGCCCTGGAGGTCATTCTTGACGTCATTCCCCAGGACCTTGTCCTTGAGGTCATTCTAGATGTTGTACTTGACGTCGTCTTTGACACCGTCCTTGACTTAGTTCTCTGGGACATTGTCCTTGACAGTGTTTTGAGGTCGTTCTAGAGGTCGTCCTCGACATCGTCTTTGAGGTCGTCCTAGACATTGTTCTTGTTGTCGTCCTCTAGGACGTCGTACTACAGGTCATCCTTGACGTCGTCCTAGACGCTGTCTTTGAGGTGGTTCTTGATGTCGTCCTAGAGGTTGTCCTAGACGTTGTTGTTGATGTCGTCATCGACGTTGTCTTTGAGGTCGTCCTAGAGGTTGTTCCTGACGTCGTTCTTGATGTGGTCCTAGACGCCGTCCTTGATGTTGTCCTCTATGTGTGCTATGGCATATTACAACCATTTCATCACCATACCATTTCTTTTCCTAATTGCTTTCATTAACAACATTCCTGTAAAGCAACCGCATTTCATTGCATTTGTGGGATGCTGTGTCGTGGTGACGAGCGAATCCCAACATAGAAAAAGAACGGCGGTTTATTGCCTCGGCAGCGGCGGTCAACGGACGTTCCTCTGCCTCGCGTGCCTGTGTAGCGCGCGGCCGTGCCTCGCCGAAGCAGACGACGACGAAGTGAGGGCTGCTCCAAAATGTTGGTGATTGTGCGTCGCCACATCACCCCCCGCGGAGTGGAGAGCCCTCAGGGCTTGTAAAAATCCGGGAAGCGTATTTGACGTCCACAACGTGTAGTAACTGGCGCGGGCTGCGGTGTCGGGGGTTGTGGCTGGACGCTTGAGGATGTACTCGGGTTGTTTGATTCGTCCGAAAGAATATATGCTGGCTTCAGTCGGTCGATAGAAACGCGGATGTCCTTCCCGTTCACGTGTAGAGTGAAATCTTTCTCGTCGCAACGGGTAACCCGGTAGGGTCCGTTGTAAGGCGGCTGAAAAGGCGTGCGGACGGTGTCGTCGCGGAGGAAGGCGTGTGTGCACGTCGCCAGATCCTTAAAAACAAAAGGCGTAGGCTTGCAGTGATGCGCAGCAGGGGACGGGCGGAGGGCGGCGATAGTGAGGGCTGTTCCAAAATGTTGGTGATTGTGCGTCGCCACACATTTAACAAAGTAACCAAACATGCAGCCAATTTTTTTTTTTTCATTCTTTTTGTTTTTTGTTAGCGTAGCTGGGGCAGCCCGAGAACTTCATTGATACCGCGTCTTTCGCCAGAGCAGCTTTCCGTAGTACACTTGTGAGAATGTGGCCTTTGTAGACAGCTTCTCATGATTTGGTCACAAACTTCGACTCGAAATTTCGCTCGCAGACAAAGTCTGTCAGCTGCAGCAGGCGGTCTTTGCGCGGGATCGCGTGATGATACCTTCAGGCAGCCTTCTTCCTTGTCGAGTAGTTAAAAAAGACGCTCCTCCGTTTCATATCCTGCGTTGCGCCGTGGCACAAAGCACTTGTTCCCCATTGCCGGCAACTTCTGGAAGCCGAAACCGGCCAGAAACAATGTGAGAACCACGCAAAAACCGCGTAAAACTATGCGGCGTTGTAGCCCGCCGCACGCTACTGCTCATGAAAGGACGGCCTGCTCAGCCCCTGGGTTGGTGGCGCACCCTGGTGACGGGACAGAGAATCACATGCCAATTTTCGGCACCGTGACTCTTCGGCGGAGGCTGCTAAATGAAGCACAGGCAAACTAGTCTCTGTCTCTGTATCGTTGACATACCACTAAAATTAAAAATGTTTTGTCAGTGACTCTTTTCAGCATGTTTTCCCATATTTGCATCTAAGATTCAATTTTCTTTTGTGTATGCCTTCAGACCAAAGACATGGACGTTTTTGTCTGTGAGGAGAAGACAGAGTCAGGGGAGATCACGGGCGCTCACCCATACTTTGGATTGATCTTAACGGTAAGGCACCCAGGCATGCTTGCCGCCTGCGAGACACTACTCTCGGGCATGCAGTTTATTTGTGGTGTGGTGCACTTCCTCGGTTGATCTACAGTTTGCTTGTTTTTTTTTCTCAGGACTTGGAGAAAATCAGTCCCAACTACGAAAGTCTCGTGAGGAGTGGCCAGGGCCGTAATCTCGACACCCAGTTCTCTTCCGGTAAGTTCCAGTTTTGAACTTCCTTGTTTGAATGAAGCTGTCGAAAAGAGGGGCAAAGGAGGGTGCACAAACATTTAGCCAATCACAAGCATAATTGCTTGTGATTGGCTATAGTCAAAATCTCCTCCGTAAAACTTGGCATTTGTCAAAATCTTACGAGTTTGACAAATGGATTTTGCAAGGTCCCTTACTCATTTTTGAATGCACTGTGTTAGTCTGCGTGAAAGGGGAGTCTTTAAGTAAGATTAAAAGGACAATAAAAGCAATGGACTTGCGTAAAATAAAAAAAAATGTGCTCCTTTCCTACATTTTTGTGGCAAAGGCAGTGGTAACACAGGATGTATTATATGTTGCTTTTGGGGTGATGTTACACATATGAATTCGGCATGCATTTTGTGCCTCGACGGCACAAAAATCGTTCTGCGTAGTGTCTTTGAAAGAATGTTTCGTCAAAGTTAGTGCTCCAGCGGGGTTGGAACACAAAGTTTGCATCTCTTGCGGTTGCATACCCCAGCTTTGACCCTACCATTTCACATCTCTTAGTTTATTTCGAAGCACATGCTTGTTCTCTTTTCACTCACCTCTTGCACACTTCCCCATTGCATGTGTGGTCAGCATTCGGCTGGGGTGAGAACACAACTTCGAGCCAAACGCTGACACAGCAGTCTTGTCCAATCATCTTTCACGTAGCACACTTCCATCACAGGAAGTGCATTACAGGAAATTGCTGAGAGCCAGTCATATAACATTCATTCTTTTTTAAAACAGGAAGGAAAAATGGGCTTCTCTTTATATTCCTCTTGTTTTTCATTTGCTAAAGTTTACTGCCTTGAATTTTGAGGTTTTGTGGAACATAATTTCTTACCATTGCACGATTACAATTGTTTGTCTGGTATCGCTAAATTTTACTTTAGTCCGTTAAAAATCTGTTAAATATATTGCCCATTAAGCAAAAATGGGGATGCGTGATTTTGTAGCATTCATTTGATTCAGTTTTATGCGTAACCGGGACTGTCAATTCGTCTTGGAGGTTCTTTGTTCGATGGGTGTAGGTGGACATTCCTTTCCTGGGGTAGTTGAAGGATTGACGTTTTTTTGTTGAGAGCTATGAAACTTTAGTGTGGTTGGATGGGTGGAGCAGATGATATAGGACAGATGAAGTTTGTTTGTGACATGTCCGTCGTGAATAAATAGCGATAAGCGGCGTTCTAGACTAGACACTGTAGCTTGTTTGGGTACTTACTCTGTATTGGGGCTTTTAAATAAAAATTCATGAAATGTTGTCAGATGTTCTGGAACTCTCAATACCAAGAATTTATTACAGCATCAGCTGTATTGAGCTTGTTGTACTGGATGAGCCTTGTGTCGCCGAAAACGAACAGAGCTTGCGAGCGCTCATCGCAGTTGGCTTTGGCACCAGGAGAGGGCTCCACATGCTCTTTCCTTCCTTCGGTCGCTTAGTCTCACCCTGGCTGTTTGTATGGGACTCATTAGCTGTTCTGTGTGGGATCGATTATGGTTCATGCGACTTGTGGTGTCTTTGCCGAAGGCTTGTCACGAGGTTCTTTAGTCTTCATACCCGTACAGTGACCCAACTGCCTTCGAGGTGCGTGCTACGTGCCTACGCAGTGCTCGTGCTGGCAGGATTACGAATCTCGTCACATGCTATGGGTATGCATACTCGTTGATGCCAGAAGGTCTGCCTCAATTGGACATTGTGGGCAAACGTTTGATATCCCCTCAGCGCCCTAAGCCTTTCACGCAAGGATGGGGCGGCCGAAGCATGCGCCGGAGCATTACGCAATATCATTGAAATATTCCCCCAGCTGATGCTCTTCATTTGGATCTCGTCACATGATCATCTGTACAATATTTTTTTTAAATACTTTATGCTACTGGCCAAGTTATATGAAAGCGTGCCGTCTTTCCTGATACGGTGGATTCTCTATATATAGGTAGTTTCTTTGAAGCTTTGCCTGTCACCACAAGCTGTTCACTCATTACACACTAATCTTTGTTTCATGAAACATACAGTAGAACCTCGTTGATACGTTTTTCAGAGGACCCTGGAAAAAAAAAGTATCACCGGGAAAACGTAACAACCGATAACACACTTAGGGGGCTCTACATGAGATAGAAAGTAGCTCTCGTACAATGGTTTATTTTATGTGTACTTACAAAACTGTTGAGGACTCAGACACTTCAACTGTGCATGTTTGGTCCCCGAGCCTGTTTAAAGCCTGGTTGATAAAAAGGAGCTTTCGCCTCGATTTCCTTTCGTTTGGCGACGATGCTGTTCAAAGTTGACGGCGCAAGTCCGAGGTCTCTTGTTATGTCAGATCTCTTCCGGCTGGGATTGCGATCCACTGTCTGAATTACCTATATCAAACTCCTCTTTAAAAAGAGTGCCTTCCTTTTTCACAATGCCATGACCGTTGTCAATGGGTGCAAAGCGCACATACTCCGAAACACTCACGTTCACGCAATCGAGCGGAACAGAAACTAGATGTGCAGCGTGCATGCGGGTGCACCTCGTGCCAGAGAAAGAGAAGGACAGATGAAAGAGACAGCAAGAGAGAACGAGCGTTTGCCGCCTGCCAGCCTCGCTTCCCGTCCAAGCAGTGTTCCAAGGTCACACCCGGGCAAGATGGGAAGCTGTGGCAAAGCTCAGCAAAGCCCAGCGAGGAGACAGACAAAAAGAGGGGGAAAGGAGTAAAGGGAAGACGGCATCTGCGTGCCCACGTGTGCCGTGCGACCCACATTGCATGGTTCGGCTTTGCTCCGCTAGCTTCGCTTCGAAGTCAGCGTGGCAGTCTGGCGCCCAGCGCGCCGAAGCGCCGCGATTCCGACACAGTTGGACGTAAAAACGGGAAAGCAAATGTAACAGGCAGGAAACTAATACATGTATCTCTGTGGAAGTAAAACCGGACCGGCGTTTTTGAACGTGACAGCCGGGAAAACGTATCAACCGAGAATGTATCACCGAGGTTCTACTATACCACAAAACTTCATTTAAAATTGGCAATTTACTCATAAATGGAAGGAAACCTTCACTTGGCTTCCAGGTGTTGCTTGTTGCTCTCGCTATTAATTCCTGGCCATATGATGTGCTCATTCAGTAGTCCTTCACTGTGCAGTACTGTTGGAAACATTCAGTAAAATAGCAATAAACACAATCTGGAGGCCAGGCGAATGCTCTTTCAATTTGTGGGCAAATTGTCAATCTTAAATAAAGTTTCCAAGTCATCAGAGAGCACGACTCGTCATTGAAACGGTAGAGCACTTGTCACTTTCAAATCAAAGTTTTGGTATTCTGAAGTGGACCTCTCCATTGAGGCCACGTCACCTTTCCCCGCACTTGCAGACATCAAACATTGTTTCTTGGAACAACAGAGCCCTCTCTCGGGGAAAATTCGAAACAAACAACAAAGTAACTTGAAGGGGGTGGAACAACAGTGGCTACACTGCCGTCTGCTGGAGACCTCGAAAAACAAGCTCCGAAACTGAAGCATGAGCCAGACTCGTGGTTGGGCTTTCCGATCTGTAATGGATGGCGGGAGTGACACTCGTGCTTGCACTGGTGGGAAGAATTCTAAGTACATTGTACTTAAAGTACTATCTACTTCAAGTAGGTTTAGAAAACTCTTACTTTACTTGAAGTACATTCTCTGGGTATGTACTTGTACTTTACTTAAAGTGTTTTTTTTTCTGGTACTTTCCAAGGAAATGTACAACTCCCGACTTCAAAGTACATTCTCCCAAATTTGGTTTTGTTAAATTTGTATCATAAAATGATGCTTTGTCAACTCTGAAAAATACTGGGAGTGATATTCTACTCTCACTGGAAACATGAGCAGATGACGCATTGCTTCTTTTGTTCTGGGGGCAACTTTCCCATCGCTTTTTGAACTCTCGCTACTTCTCGTTCGGTCAGCGGAAGCGATGGGGTTAAAAATATAAGGGAGTGCAATTAATTAAAATGTAACACATGAGACCGTGTTGCGGAAAAATTAAACCTTCAAGTTGAAGAAAGAGACAACAGAGGAGAATGTTAGTGTTTTGAGACATTCTCTTTTGTCTTTTCCTTCTTATCATCAGCTCGCCTGCACACTCACTGTTTTTTTTATTAAGAGGAGGACACTCCTCTATGAGAGGATTGCTTACGGAAGCTACGGGGCTGACGTCATGCTCTCTCCTAGTACATTTAACCCCCTTGGGCGCAACAAGCCAGTGCAAGCGGCACCAAATTCAGAAGACGGAGGAACTTCTGAATTTGGCAGCATTTCTGAACATAAATACTCCGTGGCCACTTAACTTTATCCAATATTTGCCGCCATTTCCGAAAATAGGTCGTGCACCCTTGATTACACCTGGGCGGTGCATACCAGTTTAAAAAAACCTGTAAAGGGGAATGAAAAGACATCATGAAAGATTGCGTTACAAAAATACTTGTACTTTACTTTGAAAGTACATTGTATTCAAGTCATCTGGTGGGCTAGTTGGCTATACATGTTGGCAAAATTGCACTAATTTTACCAAGATACATTGCATTTATAGTACTTCAAGTACATTTCACCCAGTGTACTTACTACTTTACTTGAAGTACATCATTTCTCTTTTATTTTGTACTTTACTTGAGGCATTGGCATCACAAGGGGGGGGGGGGCAGACCGTTCCAAGTGCAGCGCTCAGGGGGTGTCGCGGCGGGCCACGAGAGCGAGGGGAGTCTCGGCGGGCCACGCAAGAGAGGGGGGAAGGGGGGGGTGTCGCAGCGGGCTACCGCCCTGGGTGCCGCTGACCCTTGTGACGCCACTGACTTGAGGTACTTTTTAGATGTACTTTATGCAACACTGTGTGCTTGGTTGCCAAGCGGTGAACAGCTCCTCGTGGATGTGCAGGCAACCCAGTTCCCATGAAAGGACGGGGCACGAAACGGAAACTGCCCGGTGAGGGTCAGACTGCCACGTCGGGAAAGAAAGTCAAGAGGTGGGTCCTTTTTCCTTAGTCTGATCGCCTCTCGCTGCTCGACTTTTCACCCGTGCCCTTTGTTTGTTTTTATTGAATTCTTGGCAAAAAGAGTCTACACCTTGTTTGTCAGTTCAATGCGGTCTGCGATTCGAGACTGAAACTCTGGCCACGCAGCACGCAGAAAAACTGACTTGAGGTTTGGGTTTGGGCTCAGGGCACTCAAAGGGTTAATTGTGGAGAAGCAAACAATGACAAATGAATAGTGACAGATGTGAAACTGATGCACTGTGGTCTGTATCAGTTTTAAGGTAGCAGACCAAACTTCTTCCGAAGAGCCCTCTACTTTTTCCCTTTTAGCAGAGCAAACGCTGGAGAGGAGAAAACCACCAATCGTGGCGAGTGGAGAGCTTTGTGGGAAGGGCTTGTCCTGCTTTTCTTAACGTGAAATGGACTATTCACTCGGGGCCTCCAGATGAAAGGCTGTCACAGACAACTTGAGAGGGTTGGGGAGGCCCATACAAGCAGGAGCGTCTCTCAACTAGAAATTATACTGGCACATGTGCCAATAAAAAATAGTTGGAATTTTGTAAGTCTAAACCATACAGCAGCGGTTCTCAACAGCTGATGTTTTGGGGACCCTGTCTGGAACGGCAGTAGTAATGGGACCCCATCCACCACTGGGAGGGGGTATTGACGATTACAATGGCAAGGGTAAATGAAAAAACTATTTGAGTGCAAACCAACTTTGAAGTTTGGAAACGGAGAATAATCAATTCTACTCGGCGAAAATGGTTAGAACTATTTATCTTTGTGGGACAGCCAGCATCAATACAAAACGTCGGGTAGGCTGTATTGGAGGTGGAGGCGCAGGGGAGTACAGTTGCCGACCGATTATTCGGACTTCACAGGGACCGAAAAACGTCCGAATAATAGAGCAGTCCGAAAAATCAGGAGATTGCAAAACTTGCCTTTATTACTTCCAAGTGGGCTTAAAAAAGTCGTAAATAGTGCCTTGCTTCAGGTTACGCCTGCATGCTTTGTTTTAGGTCACGCCTCCGTTTGCGTTTGGCAACTTTCTGTTAGCTTGAGAATCGCTGTCTTCTTTTCTAGCGTTATGGTCGAGTACTTTCTGTGCTTAACGACTCATCGCGGCGGCAGAAGAACAGATGGGGCCATGACGTCCAAGCCAGCATTGTTCGAACGAGATCAGAGGCGCAAATGCACGAGCGCAAAATGGCGACTGGCGACGCGAAAGTGGGGTGGAGGCGCGAAGGGATGGAAGGAAACACAAGCAAAATGATAATGATGATGATGATGACGTGCAGCTAAATGGAAAAAAAGGGCTAGCTTAGCGTCACCTAGCGATAGGACTCAGGAGTACTCAAGTAGCGCTGCCAAACCAAGCCAATCCATTTGCAGCGAACATAGAATTCAAAATGGCCGCTTCCCGGTGGTGTTTCCCGCTGATCGCTCGAGGCGATTTTGTCCGAATAATCGAACTTTCGGACTTCAAGCTGTCCGAAACGTTGGTCGTGAATATGCACTATTTCTATGGGGTAAGTCACGGTTCCTCCTTTAGGTCCGAAATATCGAACAAGTCCGAATTATCGGAGTCCGAAAAAACGGTCGGCGACTGTATGTGAAACGTCTTGTGTGTGCTGCAGAGGATGTGTGGGCACTAGGGTACAGAAATGACGTAACCAAATACACAACTTACGTTTATTCGCGCATCACAAAGCTTACATGCTTAACTTATGTTACAGCTAGTGGAGGTCTTACGGTCTAATCGTGCAATCGTGCTCGGTCCCTATTCGTAGTGGGCCCGCATTTATAGGGAGCGCCTGTGCTCCCTATGGAGATAGAGACGTTCTGCCATGGTCAAAGGGGGTAGGCGAGGATTGGCGTCACTCTGTCTTGCTGCCCAAGGCTCTTCGCACCATTTCTGGACCTTTTGTACCGAACGCGAAGCGTCGCAGCCAAGCAACCTTCAAATTTCTGACAAATTACACAGTTGTAAGCCTAATAACTCCCAATGAGCACTGGTTTCAGTTTAATGGATTATAATTACTGTGGTGGAGTGGGCTCTCTCAGACACAACCACTCCCGCTCGGATCGATAAACATACTGCCGAGCTACGCTTCCGTGAACGCCGTGCGCAAGGTTAAATTGAGTATTGATTGCTTCGTTTGTGGCGTGACAGCAGTGCCATCTGCACATGTGACACATGTGAGATCGAGTAATGATTTCTTTCCTCTGCACAACAATACCAAAGTAAGGCATGCAGGTAGTGCAGTTGCGAAGATATAAGCGTATATTAGCATTACATATTTTCGTTACATACGGTTTTAAGAGCGACCCCTGCCGAACGAAATAAAAGATGATTCACGTTGGAAGAAGTTTTATTGCTCGGCCCGATTGAAGGTCAAGGCATTCAGGGACTATAAGAAGACCTTCAGGGACCCCAAAGGGTCCGTGGACCTCCATTTGAGAATCAATGCAATGCTTGATTGACACTATTGGCACTCGCCAAGAAGAGTATCAGTAACATTAGGTAGTACAGTACAATAATATGTATACCGTAAAACTCCATAAGGACGCCCTCCCCGAGAAATCGCCCATCCCGTTTTTTGGCTTAATATTTGTAACTCAAAAATTCCGAAATGTCGCCCACTCCCCGATTCTTGGCGGACGTCACATGATGTCCGACAGGAATTACATCAACTGTGCGATCTGCGGTACCGGCTTGTCTGACAAGCGAGTTCATAGCGGGTTTCTGCGTTTTTGTCCGTAATCTGTGCATGCAATGTCGGCTCCTGTAACCCGTGAGTTGTTCCCGCGTGTATATTGCGTCATGAAATGGGAACCTGCTGCGTCCATGACCTGTGGTATTCGTTTACGTGACATGCAAGTTTGTAGCGCATTCTTGCGTTGATATGCGTCTTTGATATGTGCGAGCGATATTGATTCCTGTAACACGCGAGTTGTTCCTGCGGGGATATTTCATCGTGAAATGCGGCTCTGCTGCGTCCACAATCTGCGGTGTTCCCATGACAGGCAAGTTTGTTGTGGGTTTCCGCTTGTTTATTGCTTCATAAAACTTGAATCTGCTGCGTCCGCTATCTGCGGTATTCGTTCCCGTGAGATGCGAGTTCTCGGTAAGTTTCTGCGGGTCCTATGCACTGGTATCCTTTCCCCTGACAGGAGTTCGTAGCAAATTCCTGCGTGTTTATCGCATCGTGAAATGCGAATTTGCTGTGTCCGCAATCTGTGTTATCTGTTCCCGCGTCACATGGTTTATAGCAGGTATGCCGGTGTTTATTGTTAATTTTGATAAAGTTTTGCTGCTGCATTCCCAAGGATAGCCCACCCCATATTTTTCACCATTTATCTCTTCATTTTGGGTGGGCATTCTTACGGAATTTTACGGTATGCATACAAAAGCACGGTGCAATAGCACAGATAACTACCTATAGCGAGTATGTACAAACTCGGTAGCATAAAGAGAGCCCGCTTTGCAGCGACCTGGTGATGCCCAAGCTTCCCCCGAACGGCTACCCCCTGGAGCATCCGTACAACAAGGATGGCTACCGGTACATCCTGGCTGAGCCCGACCCCCACGCTCCCTTCCGGCAGGAGTTTGACGACAGCACCGACTGGGCGGGCAAGCCCATCCCCGGCTGGCTCTACCGCAAGCTGCAGCCGTCTGCGGTGCTCTTGGCCATGCACGATCGCGGTGAGCGCATTAGTCGCAATGCAAAGCCCGCTGCGCACATCCGTCCGGTGTGTTTAGCGTCTCGTTCCGCCCACGCACCGAAAGCGGTCCCCAAGTGGCAGCAGACGACGTCGCGGAAGTCGGAGTGTCACGCTGTTGGACATTGCGATCCTGGCAATTGGGCGTAAAAGTTCTGTAATGACTTGAGCCGGACACATCGCTGTCTTGGTTACGACTGGTAGGTTTTACTTTTCTGTTCCGATAACAAACAGATAACAAGGTTGACAACCAAAACACGAAGTCCGCTAAACGTAGCGAAAACAGTGAAACTTGTCACTACAGTACATCCCTCCCCTCTTAGTAAGGTGCACAGTCTCGTTAGTTAATACACATAAGGTCCCAATCTGGAGACTGGTCGACGCAGTCTTGATGACCTTCGAGGAGGAGGACTTGTCGGCTGGTCATGGACCTCTGCATTTGGTGAAGGCACTTGTTCCGTTGGCTCTCGACGACAGGTGACGGGTGGCAGTTGAACAGCATTGTCCCGGCTCGTTGGGTTGATGCTCACGTCCAGCCAAGCCTTGCGCAGCTGGTCACGGTGGCGTCGATGAATCTCGCCGTTCTCCTGCTGCACTCTGTACGAGACTGGGCCCATTATGGCAACCACCTTTGCTGCTTTCCATTGCGGGCCAGGGATGAAACTTCTCATGTAGACCGCATCCCCTAGTTGGAACTTCTTCACCTTTGGGTCTGGTCTCTCCGGTTCTCTAATCTGATCTGGATGAAGCCTGTCACGTGGGGAACGCAACTTCCGTCCCATCATGAGCTCAGCTGGTGTCTTGCCAGTCACTGAGTGGGGGTGGTGTGCTGTTTGAACAGAAATCGCGAGATTCTGCACTGGGTATCTCCTTGCGATTGCTTCTTGAGTGTCGCCTTCACCTCCCTCACCATCCGCTCTGCCCTGCCATTGCTTGCAGGGTGGTATGGAGCTCGTGTACACAAAGCGGACAGCATTGAGCCTGAGGAAGTCCTGCATCTCTTGGCTGGTGAATGCAGTTCCATTATCCGACACAATGACGTCCGGCAAACCATGTGTTGCAAAACACTTGCGCAGGCTCCTGATTACGGCAGTAGAAGTCATCGATGGCATGATCTCTACTTCCACCCAGTTGGAATATGCATCGACGATTACCAAGAAAACCTCGCCTTTGACTGGACCTGCGAAGTCGACGTGCAACCTGCTCCAGGGCTGCTCTGGTTTAATCCAGAAGTGTACTGGTGCCTTGGGGTCGCTCTGACGGTTGGTTTGGCACTTGTCGCAGTAGCGCACAAACTCCTCTATCTCTTGATCGAGTTTCGGCCACCAGATTAGGCTACGAGCCATTGCCTTCATCGCCGTCATTCCAGGATGATTTGCGTGCAAGAGCTGTAGGACTTGGCTCCTTGCCGCCTTTGGGATCACCACACGGTTACCCCATAACAAACAGTCTCGATGCACTGACAGTTCTGTTTGTCTCACTTCGAATGGTGCGAAGTCTCCACCAGAACTGTCATCGGGCCATCCGCTGAGCACCCACTGCTTCACCCTTGAGAGCACGGTGTCCTTTCCGGTCAAGCTTGCAATGTCACTAGCCAGAAGTGGGGGGTACTGGACGGCTTCAAGCAACAGGGTGTCACCGGGTGGTGCTGGTTCGTCAACATCTCCAGGCAGTGGCAGCCGGCTTAGACCATCCGCATTAGAGTTGTCTTGACCCTTCCGGTACTTGATCTGGTAGTTGTAGGCACTCAACAGGAGTGTCCACCGTAGCATTCGAGGTGAAAGGACCTCAGGCATGTGCTTGTCTGTGCCGAACAATCCCAGTAGCGGCTTATGATCTGTTATGATCGTAAAACTCCTTCCTGCCAGATACTGGTGAAAGTGTCTAACCCCGTAGACAACGGCAAGACCTTCTCGGTCGATTTGTGCATAATTCCGCTCGCTCTTGCCAAGAGTATGTGAGGCATATGCGACAGGAAGCTCATTCCCGCTGTCGTCTTGGTGTGCCAACACTGCTCCAACCCCTACTGGTGAGGCGTCACAGCATAGCACCAGAGGACGGCTGGTGTCGTACTTCACCAGAAGCGACTCAGAAGTCAGTAGTTTCTTGAGGCTTTCAAAAGCGTTCTGGTGTTCCCATGTCCAGTTCCACTTACGTCCGTCGTCTAGCAGGCGATGCAAAATCTCTGCAACCTCTGCCTTCCCTTCCAGGAATCGACTGTAGAAGTTCACCATGCCCAAGAAGGCCTGTAGTTCCTTTTTGTTAGTTGGAGCTGGAGCGCTGTGGATTGGTGCAACCTTGCTAGCACTTGGGTGAATCCCCGAGGCATCGATCTTGTGTCCAAGGTACTCTATGCTTGTCTTGCCAAACTGGCACTTGTCCTTGTTGACCCTCAGTCTGGCGTCTTGTAACCGTCGCAACACGGCCTCCACACGCTCGTTGTGCTCTTGTTTCGTCTTTCCTGAGATGATGATATCATCCAGGTATGCTACAATACCAGGGATTCCAGAGATCAGACTGTCGACGACAGGCTGAAACAGTCCCGGCGCTGCCGAAACACCGAAAGGCAGTCGTCGGACTCTGTACAGTCCTTTCAAGGTGTTGATCGTCAGGAGCTCTGCGGACTCATCATCCAGCGTCAGCTGCTGGTAGGCCTGCTCGAGGTCGAGTTTCGTGAAGATGCAGCTGGTGCCTATTGCCGTAAACACTTCGGTGGTGGTCGGTAGAGGGTAAACATTGCTTTTCACTGCCTTGTTCACCGTACTTCGATAATCCCCACACAGTCTCAGGGACCCGTCTTTTTTCTTACCACTACCAGTGGCGTCGCCCAGCTGGCATACTGGGTGGCTCCAAGATGCCTTGTTTCTGGAGGCGGTCCAGCTTGTTGTTGACGTCTTCACGAAGGGCAAATGGCACCGGACGACACTTGAGAAACTTCATCTCGGCGGCGTCTTTCAGTTCAATGTGAAGGGGTGCTCCTGTGAATCCTGGCAAGTCGCTGCCGAAAATCTCCTGAAAAGCTTCCGTTAGATCCTCTTCGGAGCTGCTCAGCTTTTGGATGCCTTGCACTCCAATCCCCAGCGCTGGAAACCAGTTCCTGCCCAGCAAACTGT
Source organism: Ixodes ricinus (assembly GCA_037355805.1). NCBI lineage: Eukaryota > Metazoa > Arthropoda > Arachnida > Ixodida > Ixodidae > Ixodes > Ixodes ricinus. The sequence continues at coordinate 93,577 of JAZHYW010005683.1, forward strand.
TGCCTTGCCTTCCGACCACTAGCAACGGTAATGTTGCAACGTGATCTCTGAACACGACGTCCACCATCGCTTTACCGAGGGTCGGCAGCGTTTCACTGGACCATGTGACCAGCTTGGTGCTCGATTCCACGATAGGGATCTTTTGTCTTGAGCTTGCTTCAATTTTCCTGAACGCGTCTTTGCTGACTATCGAACAGGATGCACCAGAGTCCACTTCCATGGTGACTTGCTCATTTGCAATGGAAACCTCGACCATGTACTTCTTTGGTGCCTCGGTGAGCTCGCAGATGGAGAATAACTCATCCACTTCGTGCACCTGTTTTGCGTTTCCACGCTTGCTTCCCGTCGCTGGCTTCACTGCCTGTTTTTTCGAACGGCACGCTGCCGCGATGTGCTCTAGCTTCTGACACTTATAACATGTCGAAGTCTTAAACTTGCATGAAGTTGGAAGATGCTTACCGTTACAACGGTAGCAACTCTCTTTCTTTTCGTGAGGCGAGCTCTTCTCTGCGGTTGCATGCACGCTGGCGTCGCCGTCCGCGGCTGTCTTTCGATCCTCGTTGATGTCCTTCAGCTGCCTGGCTGCGGCTTCCGCCGTGAGCGCCAAGTCATACGCCGCGTCGAACGTCAGCTTGTGTTCGGCGAGCAGCCTCTGTTGTATCGTCTCGCTGCGAATTCCACACACAAAACGATCACGGAGCATGACATCGAGCGGCAACTGTTTGTCCCCAAACTCACAGTCGCCCGCTAGCTTGCGGAGAGCTGTCACGTAGTCGGCGATGCTTTCCCCGCCGCTTGATTCCGTTTGTAAAACTTGAATCTTGCGTAGAGCTCGGAAGGCCGCGGGTGCATGTGCGACTTCACTGCTGCCACAATGTCTGCATAGTTCGCTGTCGTCGGACGACTAGGCTTTACCAGCGTAACTATGAGCGAGTACGTTTCGGCGCCGCAGCAACTGAGTAAAACCGCGCGCTTTTGTTCTTCGCTGGCCAGCTTGTGACACACGCAGTACATCTCCAACCTCTCGACATACTCTTCCCATGCGCTCCCTGTTCCGAGCTGGTATTCTCCGATGCCGTTGGTTGTCATACTGCCGCTGCTGCCGCTGTGGCCGCTTCTGCCGCCGTGGGTCTTTCTTTGTTCTCTAACTGACGTCGCCGTTTAGGCTTAGTTTCTCGTCGCCAATTGTAATGACTTGAGCCGGACACATCGCTGTCTTGGTTACGACTGGTAGGTTTTACTTTTCTGTTCCGATAACAAACAGATAACAAGGTTGACAACCGAAAACACAAAGTCCGCTAAACACAGCGAAAACAGTGAAACTTGTCACTACATTACAAGTTCTGAAAAAAAAAAAAAGAAATACAGCGAGAGAGATTGCGAGTGCGTTTGCCGTCGCGCCGTCCCAACTTCCGGCTGCCGAAGCTTTCGCAGCTGGGGAGCAACTTGCAGTGGAACGGGCATCTGCCATATCTACCGTCGCCGCTGTGACGCTGCCAGGATCGGGACCGGCGACAGCGCAACACTTCTACAACGTCACCAAGCAGAAATGGGGGAACCACTTTTTAGGATGTTGTAAACACACTGGTGGAAAATGTGTTCCAGGCACAATAGTCACGGTAGAGCCACATTGATGTGTTTTTCAGTGACCACGACAAAAAACATGTGAATCAGGAAAACGAAACGACCAGTAACAGTCTTGGGGGGTGTATTGACGGAACAAGCAACTCTCGTTCAGTGACTTATTTCGCGCAAACGTTCGTGACTGCGGAGAACTGCCACATTTGTCTGAATACATTTTTTTGTTTTTGAACTGTTTTTTATTGTCAGGGGTCCCTTCATTATTCCTAAAGGAGGACGTTGGCCTGTAGGAGAGACATATTTTGTGAGCTCCCCTGCGTCAGTCGCGGCTCCTAGCACGCCGGCGCAGAGTAGTGAAGCCCAACTTGTGCACCGGCTCAAGACGATGAAGCTTGACTCGTGTATTTTAATGTTCACGCGAAATGAATCGTCGGAATGGTAGAACTGAGCCATCGACCATGGCAGAAGCGTGCCCTGTTCAGCTATGCTTGATGGCTCGGTTTCCCTATGCCACCAAGCATGGCAGAAGCGGGCACTCTTCTGCCACGCTTGGTGGCTAAGGCGCAGAAGCAAAAGGTGAAACAGAAAGTGGAGTTACAGAAGCTGAACAACTTGGAAAGATGAACGGGCTGTTCTGGAAGCCTCAATTCCTTCCAAACCGAGTTCAAAGTCATGCCTGCTGAGAAAGGAGTGCGGTGCAGCGGGTGCAAAAAAGCAAAAAGGGAATAAGAGGGCGAGTGGAGCAAAACGAAGATGTGGCTGTAGCTGGGCGGTCCAATGCGTCACGTCAACTACATCGTTATGGCAATTTTCGGACTTGTCAGCAGGAAAAAAAATGCAATAAGCGGGAAATTCATGCACATATTTCTATCCATCTATATTAATTGTCAAAATATCAGTCTCATTAATTGAAACTCCAGGAAGCCACAGACTTTAGTGCGAAACATCAGAAGTTTGAGTTATCAGAAATTCATCCAAATATGATTTGAGGCAAAGTAATGATTTGCTATAGGAATACCTCCACATACCAAGCAGATTTTTCAACTTTCCTCTACACACACCTGTTTATAAGCATGCACACAGATAAAACGTTGGTGAAATTTGAAGCGTATAGTGGTTTTGTCCTAATATTTTCTAATCGAGTACTTGCTCCTAGCCTTTTACTACCTTTGTACCATGGTTCAACGAAAATTCAGCTGAACTCGTGAATGTTGTTCCTAACTTTCCACTTGTCCACCTCTAAGCTCAGTTAGTTTTAATAGTACAACTATATCTATGAAGCGTGGCCTCAAAGTCCAATGCCTACATTGGGGTGGCATGTAAATTACAGATTTGACATAAAATTAAACCTAAAGAGATGCCCAGCTATGCGAATCGAGGGAATTTATAAAACTGCTCGCTGTATGCAAATATTATTTCTTTAATCTCAATATAACCCCTCAGAAAAAAAAAAGAAAAAGCATGATTAAATTAGAGCAGATTGTCAGGACAGTTCTGCTTGCATAATCGCGGTGGGTTAGCCCCATCAAGTGCACTTCTCACCGAGCACCGGCATACTGCGGAAAAGCAATGACTGCAAGCTTTCCTGCAGTACATAGGTGCTCAGTGAGAAGCACACTCATTGGGGCTAACCCGCTGCAATGAACAATTAACAATTCAAACACTGTTTGAATTAAGCAGCTTATAAGGCATTGAAAACATATTAACTCAACCACATTTTTTAATTCGTTTGAATATAACTGGAAGTATAAAATATCGGCGTCTGAATTATCGTGAGTCCACTGTAATACTAATCAATTTGGGAAAAAACTTGTATCATCCTAAAGTGTAGATCACGAGTAGTACTACATTGCGTAGTGTTGTGTGTCAGTATTTGTGACACACCCCATTTCTTTGTGTCCTCAGCCCCCCAACTGAAACTGTCGGACGACCGCCTGAGTGTGACTGGAGAGAAAGGTTACTGCATGATCAGGGCGACTCATGGTAAGCACTTGCATGTTTTATCAGATTCGAAATGCATATTGTCTATTGTTTTTCATGCAGTCTTTGTTTATTGGCATTAGTAACTAAACTTGTGGCCCATGGGCCACAGTTCAGTCATGAGCCAACAAACCATAAACCCATGAACCCATGGGTTTATAACCATAAACACATAAACCCATGGGTTTATGGGTCTATGGTTTATAAACCATAAAACCATAAACCCATGGGGGCAGGCAAAAGTTTGTATTATCACAAAAGAAAAAGAAAAACTGCAATCATGAGCATTGCTGGTGAGGTCAGTCCATCTCCCCATATGCATCTGACGGACACAACTTTTCTGCCGACTGATAAGCTGGCAGATGCCCTCGTTGTAGAAGTCCCAGTGATGCAATTGTTGAGCCATTTGCGCCGAACTGCGTCAAAGTGCTTACCCTGCTACGTCCTGCCGCCTTTTTTCTAAAATGTGAGTAATTTGTGCCAACATTGTGCCAAAACTTATTTTACTTCATAAACAAAATAGAATAAATCAGGCCTCATTCCATGACCAGATCAGTTATTGTAGGCTAGTGCGAATTTCCAAAACTATCAATTATCGCCTTTGCACGAGACGCAAATCGAGAAACGACAATATTTTGGGAAAAATGAGATTTTCGGTTTTATGGTGTTTTGTTACCTTCTAATCTCTATATTTTACGTATAAAATGAATAAGTGCCGGTGACGATCGCAATATTAGTCATATACGCACTTGAAGTCCTCCGGCAACCCAGAACGGAATGAATTTGAGCCATTTTCGTGTGCGTGGCTCTTCATTGTGAAGTTGCCCGCCATCACATTTACTTTGACAAGAACAACTGCGACGAGTGCTGTTCGTGTAAGCCGACGGCTACACATGAGTACAGCATCGTGCAGCAATGAGTCAGTTGCTTCGGTGCCACAAGAATTCCGCAAACCCGTGAACAATCAAGAGAACAATCAACACATCAGGCGATTGAGTCAATAGCATGACTGGTCAGGGATAAAAACAAGTGCTATGCAGCGGCAGAATGACGATGGCTGGAAAGGTCAGTAGAACAGCCTACGTGGGAAGCACGGCCAGCCGCGCGGGGTCCCCCAGCCGGACCTTTTTGACGTCGGCTGACAGATTTCCTAATCTCTCCGCTTTCCTCTATTTTGCAGAGGCATGGCTTCAGCGCTACTTTGAGGGTGCTTTTCCGGTTAATCTGCGCATAAACTGACCAAACAAATACGATATTCGTGATGGCTGATCGTCTAACTAACTGACGGCATCGCCGTCGCCATCAGTGTTGGCGTAACTGCACTATATTTAGTGGGAAAATTGACTTCCCGTGACCTCAACACCAATTCAATTCCCCACTGAATTTAGCAGGGAAAATGACGTCGCATGACTTGGTGTCACGTCACCTATGAACAAATTTAGTTTCTCCGCTAGATTTAGTGGGAAAATTGATGTCACGTGACCTCAACAGCAATTCAATTCCCCGCTAAATTTAGTGGGAAAATTGACATCATGTGACCTCAACAGCAATTCAATTTTCCGCTAAATTTAGCGGAAAATTGGCATCACATGACCTCACACCAGTTCAGTTTTCCCTCTAGATTCAGCGCAGAAAACGATGTCACATGACTTGGTGTCACTTTTACGTATGAACAAAATCAGTTTCTCCGCTAGATTTAGCGGGAAATTAATCACGTGACCTCAACAGCAATTCAATTCCCCATAAATTTAGAGGGAAAATTGGCATCACATGACCTCACACCAGTTCAGTTTTCCCGCTAAATTTAGCGCAGAAAACGATGTCACATGACTTGGTGTCACTTTTATGTATGAACAAAATCAGTTTGTCCGCTAGATTTAGTGGGAAAATTGATGTCACGTGACCTCAACAGCAATTCAATTCCCGCTAAATTTAGTGGGAAAATTGACATCATGTGACCTCAACAGCAATTCAATTTTCCGCTAAATTTAGCGGGAAAATTGGCATCACATGACCTCACACCAGTTCAGTTTTCCCGCTAAATTTAGCGCAGAAAACGATGTCACATGACTTGGTGTCACTTTTACGTATGAACAAAATCAGTTTCTCCGCTAGATTTAGCGGGGAAATTAATGTCACGTGACCTCAACAGCAATTCCATTCCCCGCTAAATTTAGTGGGAAAATTGACATCATGTGACCTCAACAGCAATTCAATTCCCCGCTAAATTTAGCGGGAAAATTGACTTCACGTGACCTCAGCACCAATTCAGTTTCCCCGCTAAATTTAGCGGGAAAACTGAACTAAACTAAACTATGCCACATGACTTGGTGTCACATCACCTATGAACAAATTCAGTTTCTCCTCTAGATTTAGCAGGAAAATTGACGTCATGTGCGAAGGAGGAGGAGGGGAAGGTACGGAGGAGGAGGAGGAGGGAGAGGAGGACAAAAGGAGGGAAGGACAAGGAGGGGAGGAGGATGGAAGGAGGAGAAAGTACGGAGGAGGAAGGGCATACCACCCCCTCCTCCTCCTCAGGAGCTGGGCTCTAATTTCACGTTGCAGAGATTTGTAAGGGTCTTTAATTTTATTTTTCATATCTAAAACTGCTTTGGCTTCTTTTTAATTAGTCCTTTGACACAGACCACTACAGTATCAACCTTCTTTCTGTATGATGCAAAGTTTTCACAGAAGTGATTTGGCCGGCGTTTCCAAAAACACCCTGTATAAGTCACGCTGTTGTATAAAGCGTACTGAGAAAAGTTTGGGAAAATAACTGTGACCTAAACATTGAAAAACATGGTACTTAAACTGTGAGGGTAGCATCGTTTTGGTAACATCATTTTTGGTTTTGCAAGCAGGGTACGTATTTGTAAAACTATGAGTATCGACTTGCTTTTAGAATACTTTATATCATTCTGAATGTTTACATTGTTGCTTTTCTGGTGTGCATTTTAATTCTGCTGCTTAATATTTTTTTATGACCTATTTTTTTTCTTTATGACCTATATTTTAACTTTTCCAGATTGACCCCTGAAGGTTGATGATATATGTTGAGATAAATAAAGTACACTTGATCACTGACATCTGCCACAGCTGATTACATTCTCCTGTAGGAACTGTCTTCAATTCAAGTGCCCGTTTTAGATGTTTAAAAGAAAAAGAAAAAGAAATCCTGCTCAGTATGCTAGTCGTATGCAGCACTCAAGGTGATAAGAACACAATTTGCAGGGGTGGAGGAAGGCAGCTGGTACTTTGAAGTCAGCATAGAAGATATGCCCGAAAACAGTGCCACACGCATTGGCTGGTCCCAGGCATTAGGTACGTACAACGCATTATCTGACCTTCTCAAGCCAGCTTTTGTCCTGAGCCACTCAAGCGGCACCCACTTTTGAAAAAGGCCCACAGTTATATGCGAACGAGATGTAAAGATTAAAGTAAAAAAACGATGAAAGACATTTTTTTGCGTCGGTATTTTTATTGTATCAATACCCAGGGTGGCACGTATTGCAGATGCACGCAGTCAGCGTAGCTTTTCTTTCGTCCGTAACTATTGTCGCGGATAAAGCGAGAATGGCAGGGAGAAGGTTCAGTTGCTCCGCCTCCAGCGCAAGCTTCCTACCTTTGACAATGCTTTGGCATTTTGTGCACTTCGAGTGCAAGCGTGCGCAACCAAAGCACAATGGAAGGTACGGAGCATTTGCCGGAGGCTGGGTGCATGGAAGGTATGCCCTGCCATTTTCGCTTTTTTAATGCTCACAGTCCCATGTGGGGCAGTAAGCGCCTTGACTCTCGTGGCGCTGTTGTAGAACGATTTTTACTGTCCTCAGACGTATGTCTTTTAAATAAGAAAGAACCAACATTTTATAGTTCCACTCATAATTGCTTCACATCCATCGACCTCTCCATTTCATCACCATCATTACTTCCCTGTTTTTCTTGGAAGGTTTTAAACAACCCTTTCGGGAGTGATCACTTCCCGGTTGTTATCGAAAGCCTCGTTCCTCTGCCGACTATTTTAAAACGAACCCCTAGGTGGAAACTGGATAAAGCCGACTGGGCACTCTTTAAACTTGAGGCAGTGCTTGACCCGTCAGTTCTAGCAAATTTGTCACCTGAAGAAGCGACAGTGTATGTTACGGAGCAAATCATAAGTGCCGCCCAAGACGCCATTCCTCGCACCTCTGAAAATGTACCCAAGAGGTGTAGGCCTTGGTGGAATGAAGACTGTACCACCACAAGGAAAAAGCAGCATAGGGCATGGGATACCTTTCGGAGATACCCTACTTCTTCAAATAGGATAGCATTTAAAAGACTAAAAGCAAAAGCCCGATGGACTAGGAGGAAAGCTAAGTGGAAGTCCTGGACCAAGTACATTTCCTCCCTAAATAGTTTTGTCTCGGAGAAGGAAGTTTGGGATAGGTACAAAAAAATCAAAGGGGATTACCGTTGCTTTGTTATCCCTCTATTTAGCTCCCCTGCTAATTCGCTGAAAGATGTTGCTAATGTGCTTGGAGAGCACTTCGAGAATGTTTCTAGCTCCCAAAATTATCGGACGGAATTTAAACGTTTTAAAGCAAGTGCTGAGTGTCACCGTATACCCATGTCCGGTTGTAGCTCTGAGCCATACAACACTCCTTTCACAATGCAAGAACTAGAGGTGGCTCTGGGCTCCAAGAAAAGGTCGGCTCCGGGCCCTGATAGAATCCACTATGAAATGCTCCGTCAATTGTCTAGGGAATCACTGAACACACTACTAGGTTTTTTCAACTATCTGTGGGAAGCAGCTTACTTTCCTCAAATCTGGAAACAGGCGCATGTAATTCCTTTGCTGAAACCTGGGAAGGACCCTTCGGACCCACGTAGTTATCGTCCCATCGCTTTAACGAGTTGCCTTGGCAAAACCTTTGAACGCCTCATTAATAGACGGTTAATATATATTTTGGAGCTCAACCACTTTTTCGCTAATAACCAATGTGGCTTTCGAGAAGGGCGGTCTACTTTGGACCACATAGTCCGTCTGGAAACAACTATACGTGAAGCTTTCGTAAATAGGCAACATTGTGTCTCTGTTTTCTTCGACCTGGAGAAGGCATATGATACGACATGGCGGTATGGTATCCTTCAGGATTTGTATGCCTCTGGTGTGCGTGGTCGCATGTTACAATGTATAAGCAGTTTTCTCACAGGTCGCTCCTTTCAAGTTCGACTTGGCACCACACTATCTGACCAGTACGTCCAGGAAAACGGTGTTCCGCAAGGAGGTGTATTAAGTGTCACTTTGTTTGCCGTAAAAATTAACTCGTTGTCAAAGATAATTCCACCTTCTGTTTCATACTCCCTCTACGTGGATGATATTCACATTTCGGTTTCTTCTTGTAATTTGTCTAGCTGTGAGCGGCAACTGCAGCTTACCATCAACAAAATCAGTAAGTGGGCTGACGAAAATGGGTTTAAGTTTTCGCCTGAGAAGACTATCTGTGTGCCATTTTCTCTGCGTCGGGGGCTGTTTCTAGATCCAGAACTGACGTTAAACAGGGTTCCTATTAGTGTAAAAACGGAGCATAAATTTTTGGGCATAACGTTTGATAAAAAGTTAAACTTCGTTTCCCACCTGAAGGGCCTGAAAAAGAAGTGCCTTAAATCAGCCAATATTCTTAAAGTCTTGGCGCACAAGTCATGGGGATCCGATAGAATATGTCTGCTACGCCTATACAACTCCCTTATCCGGTCACGTCTGGACTATGGTGCTATAGTTTATGACTCAGCGAGGCCTTCTGCACTCAAAATGTTGGATCCTGTGCATCATCTCGGTTTAAGGCTCGCTACAGGTGCCTTCCGCACCTCGCCCATTCCTAGCTTGTACGCTGAATCTAATCAGATGTCACTTGGGCACAGACGACGTTATCTCGCTGTGACTTATGCTTCCAGAATTCTTTCCTATCCAAATCACCCAACTTATGGTGCTTTGCAACATTCTCGGTTTGCTCGTTTGTTCGAAAATAAACCCAGGGTTGTACCGCCTTTAAGCCTTCGCCTCGAGAGCATTTGTACATCTCTTGACTTCACCCTTGACGAGACCGACCTTTTGCAGAAGGGTGAAAATGAAGCTCCGTGGAGTACGTTGCCTGTCTTTTGTGATTGGTATTTTACTAGATTTAACAAACATAACATCCCCCAGTGGTGATTCAGCAAGAATTCCTTGAAGTGCTGAAGAAGTATGGTAACTACTCCCAATTTTATACCGATGGTGCCAAATCATTGCATTTTGTAGGATCAGCAGTTTACTCGGAAGGATTCAGTAAGGTTCAGCGTCTCAAGGAATGTGCAAGTATTTACACGGCAGAGCTTTATGCGGTGTTGATGGCCTTGGAATATATTCTCACCAGCAAGACAATGAAATCTATTTTATTCGTGGATTCTCAAAGTGTGCTCACCACACTTTGCTCAATGAAGGGAAGTAAAAATAGACTGGCACAACTTGTCCGATCTAAGGTACAATGTGGTCTGCGGCTTGGCCGAGACATAAAATTCTGCTGGGTTCCTAGCCATATGGGGATCCTAGGTAACGAAAGAGCAGACGAATTGGCCACTAGCTCTAAGCACCTACTGCCAACTACCTCACAGATTCCATTTCAAGACATGAAGCCCTTAGTTAAATCATCAGTTTTCCAGCTATGGCAATCGGAGTGGAGTCTTGAATTCGAAAACAAACTTCACAGGATTAAACCAGCTCTTGGTATGTGGGAGAGTGCATCCCACAAAACCCGCCGCCATGAAGTTCTTTTGTGTCGTCTTAGAATTGGACACTCCTACCTCACCCACAAACATCTGCTCAGGGGGAAGCCCCACCCCTGTGTGATGACTGTGGGGAGCGTTTAACAATTTTACACATTTTGTGGCTGTGTCGAGGGCTTGAGCAAGAACGACGTACACATTTTCCCGAGTTTTTTTCACACCAGATTCCTTTTCACCCAGCGCTGCTGATTGGGGAGACCCCTATAGTACCGTTTGATCGTGTCATAAATTACTTAAGAAAAACCGGCTTCCTACTGGAGTTGTAATTTTAATTCTATGACTTTTAACCTTGTCACATGAACATTTTTTAGATATTTTTCATGAAGAAGTCCTGAGTATGTTTCAACTAAACAAGCTTGGCGCAGTATGGCCATAGCAGCTTTGCGCCATAAAGCCCGTAATCAACAACAGCCATTTTCGCTTTGTCGGCGTCTATATTCTACTACTCGTAGCACCCAGTCTGGCTATGCAACTGCCTGTAGTCTGTTGTACAAATTAGTTTATATTATTAAGGATTTTTGTGCAGTTGTGTCGCTTAGGGTTTTACGTTCGTTTCACCCGATTGTCTGCGCAGCCAACCTGCAGGCGCCTCTCGGCTACGACCGTTTCGGCTACTCTTGGCGTTCCCGGAAGGGCACCCGGTTTCACGAGAGCAGGGGCTACCACTACAGCGACGAGGGCTACGGGGCGGGGGACACCCTGGGCTTCCTCATCCAGCTGCCACGGAGCAAGGAGAAGGAGGGACGGCTCATCCTGCCCGACGCCTTCAAGGACAGGGTGGGTGCTGCTTTCCCTCGCTTTGTGCAGTTTGATTCTCGTCTGCTTCGTCATACGACGGACTGCGACAAACGCTACGGGCATTGAGTTACCTCTTAGATGGGTGCAGCGATCGTCGGTGCGACTCTCTTCGCAGACTTTGGTTGGCTAGGATGGCTCAAGGTGTCCTTTGCAGATTATCGTATCAAAAGTGTTAACGAGCAATTCTTCACCAAGAGAGTATCAGATGTAGAAAATATTCTGAGCAGCAGCAACAGAGGCCTTATTCAACATTTCGAGCAGAGCCTAAGCAGGCTCTGCTCGAAACGTCGAAGAAAGCCTCTGGTGCTGCTTACAATTTCTTCTACATCTGGTTTATTGTAGTGTGACATGGAGCATAGTAAATGTATTTAGATCCTAGGCCTTTCTACCATTTTCCAACCTAACTTGCGTGTCCTTTCACCATTAAGAAGATGCTGAACCGAAATTTGGAGCTCACAAAACAAGGCTGGAGCGATAGGCGGGTTGCTGCAATTTCCAAAACATCACTCATTCAGCGATAGCTCTAATGGATGACCTTAGTTTTGAAAGGAAGAGTCCCCTCTCCTCTTCGGTTCGTCCCCACGAGCAGGTGAACCGAAGTGAGGAGGAGAAAATCCTCATTCTCAACTGTTTGAAGAGAATCGTGAGCGTCACATTCCTCGCCTGATCGTACCCTCCTTTTCCAAAACGACTTTCCGTTTGCGATATCAACGTATGAGTGATGTTTTGGAGTTCATAGCCTACCATTTAACGCTTCTGCGGCCTTATTTTATGAAATCCAAATTTCACTTCAGCATCCCTCTAAAGAAACACTGCAAGGAAAAGGACATCTTTTTTAAGCTTATTTGGACACAAAATTTTTAAAATATTCTTTATGTTATTTTTTATACAATATTTACGCTGTTAGAGGCAAATTTAGGGGAGGTTATGGCCCACTCTAAGCCCCTCCCACAAATCAGTTGCCCTGCCCATTACTACTGGATTGGCTTGGCTGCTCAGCCAAACACACTAACAAGCCTGGTCTCCCTTTCCCAACATCTGGCGCGTCTAGTTTGGCGTCTGACAATGCCTGCTAGTTGTCTGCGAGCAGCCGCACGACAGCCTCCGGCATCATCCGCTATTTCACACACCGTCTATTGTAATCTGCCATGCCCAAAGGACGCGGATATTAACGCTGCCCATTGGCGTCCGTTTTCGGCCTTGTCCGTCTGCTACTCTGCCCCCTATGCTTCGTCTCACGTTAGTATGGACTATTGTTAGCCGTGGGTGCTAAAAGCGCGAGATAGTTGCTTTGAATGAAGCCTCGGCGGCTGCATGAGCGCTCGTGCAGCGAGTGCTCCAGTCAAGGCAGTCAAGGCTAGCCGCTTGCGCTAGCACAGCATTTGCGGTTAGTCCATGCTAAGGTGAGGCGAAGTATAATCAAATATCTTACAGCGCCTGCAAGACTCGGCCATGAAAGCGGTGGTCTAGTATGCCATCATGCGTAAGCGCGGTCCAATAAAAGCGACTGTCAGCATATGTTGATGTGCAGTAAAAGCGACCGAGAGGACTAATAAGAACAACTAAATAAATATGCTGTCATTTTAGCTTTTATGTTGTTGTTTTTTTCGCGTGGCATCCGCGAGCTAGGTGAGAGAGTGTCATGAGATGACGCACAATTAAAACGTGACCTAAAATTATTCGCTTTGGCAGGCCAGGTGCACTGCAAAACTTGGGACTTGCCTTTTGAAATGAAATGATGGGAACATACCTGAACTAACCTTATGCAAGCCGAGCGCCCGATTGCCCCTAGCCAATTGGCTGCAAATTCTTACGTGTCTAGGTATTTTCTCGGTATTGAAACCATGGTCGCAGTCACGATGGTTGCACAATTCACCGAGCAGCGGGGCCACTTTTACGGGAACCAACATCTTTATTCAGCATCAACATAGGCAAAGGAAGAAATCGAGCCAGATCGATCAAAATAGTGAATGTGGGATGCTAGGCTTAGGCCAGTCCCGCTACGAAATCAAGCATCCGCACAGTGCCTCTGAAGGCATGTACTTGCTACAGTTGTTTGCTGCAAACTATGTCAGTTGATAAGATCTTCCTCTAAGCTCCTCCAGTAAACTTAGAAATGACCCGCACTCACTAAAATTGACGAGGCTCGATGAGCTATGCGTGTTCAGCACCCTGCAGATGCCGGCAGCCATGTTTGTTATCGTTTGAAACCATAGGGGAAAAGCATGCTCGGGATATTTTTGAAAACAACAATAACTCCATCTAGATCTTTTGTTTCTCAGACATAAAAATATACCATAGTCATTTAAAGACTAGTATTCCCTCATGATGATACAAATTTACAACCAACCCTTCACACTTCAGTCATCTCTCGATCTATTGAGAAATGTAAGCACCCTTGTAAGCACGGGACAGGGCTTAGCAGGCTGTGACCTTCACATTCTGTACCTAAATTGCGTCTAGCAGCGTAAATATTGCTCATAAAAAATATATTTTTTGTGGTAAAGTTTTTTTAATATACATATTCCTTTAGAAAAAGAACATTTTTTCATTGCTGTGTCAAGAGATTGATTTGTGCAGTCCCTTCGAACAACCGATTCCTTTGACTCATGCGGTGGTGTGCGAGTGCATGCTGTTTTTGGCTTTAGTATTTATATTCTGTTGAACATTTCTTTATTAGCTGCACAGACTTGTATGAAGCAGTTTGGGTGGAGTTCCTTATTTGTGATGTTGCACTTGTGCCCCTTTCAGCCATTGGTGAAATTCAAGAGCTACCTGTACTATGAAGAGAAAGGATGAGGTTCAACAGGCAATCAAGACTCTCAGGCCTTTGCCAGGCAGTAGGGTGAGTAGTGTCATTTTGCTTTATTTCTCTTACTCTACAACTCGCATGGTAGATGCTGTGGAGGCATATATTCGAAAAAGCATATAATAATTAAGGAAATTTAAAAAAAAGTTTTATCCAAGTATTTTTTACTGTGTCAGTCTGTAACGATATTACAACAAGTTAACGAAATTTTTTATACTGTATTAGTCAGTAAAATATAACAGCGCACAAAACGTCTGACGAAGAGAAAGTAGTAGAACAGAAAGAGCTCTGACTCCCAACTAATTTATTTAGAAAGAGGAGAAAAGGAGGTAAAAAGTCACGAAAAGAAAGCCCCACATTTTACCTCCTTTCTCCTCATTCTAAATAAATTAGTTAAGAGTCAGCGCTCTTTCGTTGCTACTTTTCTCTTTCTTCCCTTGTTTTGTGCGCTGTTTTATCTTAGTGATGTACCAACTAGCTCAAATTACCACTTTACTACTGTAGTAGTCAGTTTCATTTTTTTCATCTCGGCTATATAATCACTTTGATAATATGTGTACTCAAAGTGTTTGTATAGGCATTTTACGAGAACATTGCAGCTTTTATTGAAGGCAAACCATTATAGTGGCAAGCTTGTAATGTTAGTAGCACACACATTTATGGTCTGATCTGAGACAATAAAAATAGATAAAGTCAAATTTGTAAATTTACTTAACCATGAAAGGGTTCTAATTATTTGTTTAATTTGCATGCCTTGAAACAGGATGCATTTTCCCACAGAGCAACAAAAAGCTCTTCATGTTGGCATGATCAGATAAGATCTGAGATTAGATTACTGTAGCCTTCTCGAAATGTGCTGGGCTTCTTTCATTGTTGTCGAGAGCAAGTTTAATCGGTCTAATCACTGGGACCAGTAGCACGGAGAATGTTATCTGCACCACACTGCCATAATCACATGAAGCCTCTTTCTATAACATTGATCCAAATGGAAACTTGAATGTGAACACCTGGAGCCCTCAGCACTTACCTCCGCTTTTCAAGCAAGCCATTCTTTCCAACTCCGAGCTTTATCACTTTTATCAAGAAAGATAATAGTTGGTGTCTTTTTTAGAACTTGGAAGCTAAGCAAATACTTTCTAATATAGCAAAGGCAACAAACAGTTTTATGGATGGAGAAATATTTCCCTTGACATAGTGTACATAGGATGGCTCGGAGGCGCCAGGTTATGGAACCCGATCTATACTGGGTCAAACCCTGGCTTAAGTGCCTACAATATGGCCGAGATATATTTCGATGAAAATGCCGTCTACCTAACTGAAATTTAGGACATACGTTGAAGAAGATGACAAGGTGGATTAAATTAATCCTTGAGTCCTTCAGACTGAGGGTAGAAAGTTGGGCAGGTTGGTGATTCATAATGATTAAAAACGCAACAAGACGACGGACACAGAAGAAGACACAGACACAGCGCTACTTACAACTGAACTTTATTTCCGCTGCAGCTCGGTATATATTACTGGCATAACACTTTTTGCACTTTTTAATCACCCTTCACTGGTTTGGCATGTATACTCCAAAGTTTTATTTCATCTGTAAGTTCTGGACGAAGTTAGTCGGGGTCAGGGGAGTGCACTGTTGGTATAGGTTTAAGTCAGACACATGATACAAAGTGAAAGGTGCATCAGGCATCCAATTACAGTATGTGTATAGATGCATCCATACAAAGAACATGTTTTCACATTGTAGCTAGGTCAGTATACATAATTATATATGAGCACTTTGTCATACACTTATAGTTAACATAAATTAATACATATTCAGAAATACAGTAAACTCTCACTTGAGTGAACTTCAAGGGACCCAAGGAAATAGTTCGCTTAAGTGAAAGTTCTACTAAACTGAATATATTCACTAGAACATGGAACAGCAGAGGGCACAGCATACATTGAGTCTAAAGTGTGAAATTCAATTTATGGAGTCATGTACATCGATATATACAAAGTGCATAACAGTTATGTTGGCTGCCTTTCATATTTTGGAAAAAATTCTGTAATTTCATTTGCACCGGCACTCTTAAGGTGCATGAAGTAACAAAGCTGTCCAGAGAGTCTATGTTTTTTTGCACTTCCTCTGCGCACAGCTTGTTGCTGTGACGAAGCCATACCGCAATGGCATCGTCCACTGGCTTGAAATATCCCGTGCAGAGTCGTTTCCTGTTGAAATTGAACGTAGTTTCGCTTTCAAACTTTGACTTTTCTTCACTATGGTTGACGTCGACGGTGGAATCCCATGGTCCTTCGCAACGTCCACTTGCCTTTCGACCGTTGTCCAGACGCTGATGGATTTTGAGCTTGTCTGATGGAAACAACTGCTTCCGTTTCGTCAGTACTCAATACGAAAGTAGGCGCACAAACTGCCGTCCTCCCGTTGTTACCCAAAACTAAGATGGCCAAACAAAACCAATGACGAAAAAAAAAAGAAACAGCACGCACGCAGTTAGTTTTTTATTGCACCGCTGCTTTGCCTCGGCGGCGCTGTAAACGCCAACAATGATACGCCATCGCTGCAGAGGCAGTGGCAGCGGGGCGGTGGGCATCGGCTACGTCAGCACTGCAGAGCACAAAATTTTAGTGAACTGATTGCAAAAATAATCCTGGGTCCACCTATTAAGTTTGTTGAACTGAAATATTTGCTACCCCGAAGTTTGTTTTTCGTTTAACTGAATCATTTGTGAATAAAAGCATAGGAAATTCGACGGAGACTTTTTTGAAGTTCGTTATTCTAAAATATTTGTTAAACTGATGTTCGCTCAAATGGGAGTTTACTGTATCTAAATGCAGTTCAGCAGTTTTTCCACACTTCAATGCATATGCATCATACTATTCCTAGAGATAGCCCACCTAAAATCTACAGCATATTGGGTGAAAACAGGGAGTGTTCTGAATTTCAGTGTATAACCAAGAAAAGGTGAAAAAAAAAGACAACCTGTAGCAAAAGAATGTAACGGTGTCTCTACACTTGGTTCAGTTACACTCAGAACTTTTAACCGAGCAGTCGCTATCACTGTGAAACAAAATATCGATCACTTCTTCTACGTAGGTCCTGTGAGCTTTCAAACTTGTTATCGCAGCAGGGGCTATGAACCAAAAACAACTGTTCTTCCCAGTCAGCATTTTTTCCCAGCAATTTCGGCGTTGACTAGTTGTTTCCTAGCTTTCCCTAGTGCGACACGAATTGCTTGGATCGCGTCCGACTCGAAACGGATGAGCAAATCGGACAACTTTGAGACGTTTGAAGCGGGAGCAGCCAATCAGGGACGCAATATTTTCACCTGACAACCCGTGCCGGTGATGATGACAACTAAAGACTTGGTTCTGGCTTGAAATCAATCATTTTTGAGAATAAACCGATTCAGAAAGATGAGTTAGTATTCTCAACACCATTAAAGGTATAAAAACATGTTTATAGCACATGACTGTATGTCTAAATAGTGCAAGAAAAATCAAATTTGATGATGATGATGGTAAATCGCAGCACTTGGTTGCTGCTGAGTGAACGCGGGCGCCTGGTGTTGTTTTTGTTGTAACGTCAAGTTGCTGGGAGAAATCGCCCCTTCTGAAGCGGGCCTAACTGTCCTTGTTTCTGCCGACGTCACCATTTCCCTGGAGTGCAATTAGTACTGTCGAGACCGGTTCTAATGAAGTAGGTTATAACGAAATAGCGGCTACAGTGAAGCGATCACAGTTTCCCATTCCCTTTTGCACTTCGTTATAACCGAAGTCGGTTATAACAAAATAGCGGATACAGTGAAACCCGTTTAGAACGAACCCACGTACAGCGAATTATTATCGATATCGAACTCACCAAAAATTTTAATAAAAATGCATGTAGAAAGTACTTTTTATAACGAACAACATATTTATTTATTTAGAAATACTACCAGTTTCCATCGGAAACTTTAGTAGGGTGGTAACAAGGTAAAACACAATTTACATAGTTTATGGTGCAATGTTGAAAAAAAATAAAAAAAGACACTGAGGAGGATGGGGCTACTCAGTGGAGACACGGGAGGATCTTAATACTATGTATTACACTTGTAAATGGGGAAAATAACATTAGACCACTAGAATAGGATGAACCGACGGGAACAAGTAGAATACATCATATGAGGTGATTGCCCAAAGCAGTTGAGAATGATTCTATAGATGTGGAATGAACAATGGCCTCAGGTAAGCTATTCCACTCACACTACTCGCGGAAAGAATGCGTATTTGAAGAAGTTGTGGTTACTCTGATATTCTGTGAGTAGCCTTCCATGATTCCTTCTCGTGGCTCTGGAATTGTGCGAAGTAACATATTTCATTTTGTCTATAAGGGTTTGGGTCATTTAATATTTGAAACAGGAACCTTAGTCTTGAGATTTTGGCCCTTTTCTCAAGTGGTGCTAGTTGAGCTAAATTGCATAGGGTAAGTGGGACGGTGAGTCAGAGTAGCGAAATTTATTAAAAATAAATCTAGCAGCCAAGCGCTGCACCTTTTCTAGTTGAGCGACGTGTGTTTTATAGTGGGGGAACCATACGACATTAGCATATTCCATTAGGGGACGTACCAGTGCCTTATAGGCTACTAACTTTGTTTCGTGGGATGCTGATTTTAAAACTCCCAAAATGCTGATTTTAAAACTCCCAAAATGCTGATTTTAAAACTCCCAAAATGCTAACCAGTTTTTAATCAGCATCCGAAAACTTTGTTTTGGGATGCTGATTAAAAGCTGGTTATATCGAACTTTTCCCCCCTGGGAAGGCTTCCGAAAACGCTCGGAACAATCGTCGTCCAGCCTGTCCCTTTCCTTCAAAAGAAGTAGGAGAGAACGAAAATTCCAAAAGCTCAAGTTGCGAACAAGATTGAGCGAAGAGATGTGATCAGAAGGGGAGAAAGCTAAAAAATACACTCTGCACGTATGCACATAAAAGAAAAGATTCTCAGCCCAGATCGTTTGCCTACGAAGAGAAGCGACTCAAAAGGGGAAATAAGCTAAAAATAACAAACTCTACTCGCATAAAAAACAAAAAAAAACAAACAATTTAGCGCGTTGTTACAAGGCGGAAGTGAAGAGACGAAAAAGAAAGAGAAGCTCTCGCGTTACAACGAACGGATCGTGGAAGTTCGTTGTAAATGGTTTTTGCTATATCGAACTCCTTGGTATATCGAACTAATCGTAGCGTTTCCTGCTGTTCGTTATAGACGGGTTTGACTGTATAGCAAAGTGATTTCCGATTCCTAATGACTTCGTTATAACTGGTCTCGACAGTACTAGAAATAGGCTGTCTTTCGGTGTTTTGAAAAAAATACTGGATTGTGCCAAAAGTAATGGTTGTGGTACAATGGTAGTTGCACAGCTGGTGACCGGCCAGGTGAAATCTGAGCACACATCCTTTTTCCCCTCACAGATTGCATTTTACAAGAATGGGGAATGTGTTGGCACAGCATGGCAGGATGTCAATGAGGGCACCTACTATCCCGCAGTCTCCCTGTACAAGAACTGCACTGTGAGCAGCTGGATTGGCCTTTCTTGCTTGCATTTTGTGACTGAAGAACCTTTGAATGCTTGATTAATGTATCATAATAATGAAAGCACTGATAAGCACTACTTTCTGCTTAGCAGTGAACTGTTTTAAGTTGTGCTAGAAAATTCAGAACTGGTCCGTGTGTTAGTACAACTGTTCTAGTACTCTGTTGTATAAGGTACTTAAAGGGATACTACAACGAAATTTTTGCGCTCATTTTTTGGTCTATATGTGTTCAAAGGAGCAGTATCACATGGAACATACCAATATCTTGTTAAAAAAGTCTCGAAAAAGAATTTTAAAACGAATTAAACGATTAGCAATGAGCACCTGGTGGATGTCGCTAACGCCTCGTTTGTAATGCCCGTCTAGGAACCTTGACAGCTAGTGACGGAGGTTGTCTCGCCTCCGGCCACGACGAAAGAAGAGTGGAACGAGGAACTCCCTCTTCCTGAGAATCCCTTTTGTGTGTCGCAGAAGTCGCTATTGTCCCCCTACAAGATTATAGAAGATTAACCCGTCACTCAAAATTCGTACAAAAGCAGCCGCCTCGGTGGCTGGAACGACTAGGCCATCCTTTCGACGTCAGCCTCGCCGTAGCTTTGCTCGTCTCGAGACGACCTACGTCACGATTGCGTTGGATGTCACGTGCTCTAAGCTGGGCCTTCTCCGAGCGCCTGCCAGAGTGGGCCGTTTATAACGAAAAATACAGCCACCAGGATCAAAATGCTAACGTGCGATTGTCATTTACGGATATTGTGGATCATATTCAACCTATTTTTGAACACGACGGGAATATTTCAAATTTCGTTGAAGTATCCCTTTAAGGTTTGTTTTGTTGGTCTTCCCAATTTATTTCAAGGGCATTCAAGATTTTAAGGACTAAACCAAATCTTGGATGATAAAGTAGCAAGTGCACAACTCTAGAAAAATGTTTTGTCATTAGGTTTTCTTTTCTTTTTAGTCTATGGTTCTCATGAAAACGATTTGCTAGATTTCCCATGTTTCTACGCTTTCTACCTTGAATATTTTCGGCAATATCATTCCCTTTTTGTTTTTCTCAATGCAGGTGAGGTTCAATTTTGGACCAGACTTCAAGCACATGCCAAGGGATGTGCCATGTTTGGGAGTAAGTGTCCTTGCCTGCTGTTTCTTTGGCCATCACCAATGTCCACTCGTCTGGGTGCATGCAAACTTTGTTCCGTGCAAATACATATGGGGGTAATGGCCAACAAACATGTCCACGCATATGTTGGTCATGCACATGGTACGGCACTACGAGCTAGCTCGATGGAACGCTGGCCGAAGCGGTAAAACTTTCGTACGGGGCACCCTAAGCATGACAATCTGTTGGGAATAAGATTGGAACGTGCTGCAACGAATTCATGCACGAGGAGTGTTGGTAGAATTAATAAGCTTCAGATCACATCTTTGAACTTCACACATCTATCCGTTTGTCGGGCCGGTAGTTGCTGCTGACGCATCATCTTGGAAAGCTACGCACCATTTATTTATTTTTGTTCGGGATTTCAAATGAACATATTGATCGCGGCAGGTGCACAGCTTATCAATTCTGCCGACACTCTCGGAGGCATAAATTTGCAGGACTGTGTTCCGGTCTCACCCCTCGTGGCTTGTTGTGCCTGGGGTGTCCCATGCGAGATTTTACCGCTTCGGCTGACGTTCTGTTGGGCCAGCTCGCAGTGTCGCACCCTATGCTCCTCCTCAGATCTCCTCAAAACTCGGAATATGTGTAGCTTATGAAAGTTTCACGAAGGCTGTATCAAAAGTTCTTTTTCTATGATTACTTTTACTTGGAATTCCACATTTTGGTGCAAAAATGTGAACATGGACCTATTTCAGTCTTTAATTAGGGTGGTTGTACAAAAAATACACTTTTGATGGCTGTAATTTAACTGTTCATAAAGTTTTTTTAGAGCGCAGCTCTTAGGCGCCCGTTCCGGCTTGAGCGGCGTCGCCTGTCGCCGTCGGCGTAACGCGTCGCGGTGCATGATGGGTAAATTTCCCCGCTAAATTTAGCGGAAAATTTTCCCGCTAAATCTAGTGGGAAATTTTCCCCGCTAAATCTGAAGCGGAAAAATTTCCCCGCTAAATTTAGTGAAAAATTTCCGCTGAATCTAGCGGAAAATTTTCCCGCTAAATCTAGCGGAAAATTTTCCCGCTATATCTAGCGGGAAATTTTCCCCGCTAAATCTAGCGGAAAATTTTCCCGCTAAATCTAGCGGAAAAATTTTCCCGCTACATCTAGCGGAACATTTTCCCCGCTAAATTTAGCGGAAAATTTTCCCCGCTAAATTTAGCATGGCAAAATTCCCCTTCCTCGAGGTCACGTGTCCCCCAGGCCACGTGACCCCCCCCCCGAGGTCACGTGACCCCCCCCCCCGTGCCTTCCCCTCCTCCTCAAGAGCTGCGCTCTAATTCGGCATTACAGGGAGTTGTAAACGGCTTTCATTTTTTTATCCAAACTTCGTGTTTTCTTACAAATTAAAAAAAAATTTACCAATTCAAAATTAAGTGTTATTGATACTGTACAGTCGAACCTTGTTATAACAAACTAGCATTAGGAGCAGAAAAAAGTACACACAAATATTGGTGTGAACGTTCCCACAAACGAGCCCGTGTAAAAACGTGCAAGATATAAAAACGCGATATCGCGGACCACGAAATCCTTACCTGTCACTAAGCAGCACTATAAAAAGATAGATCGGAGCATGAGGATATCAATTTGCTACACGAGAAACGACGTTAGCTGGATCTATTATTCCATTTATTTGAAGACGTGATTTTGGGCTGGTGCCTCTTCACCATGGAGCCACCGTGCTGGAGCCAACCCCTGCTCGCGCTGAAATCATCATGCCCTAACAGACACGCCAGACCGATTGCTTTCGTTTGAAGAAGCTGACCAGACACCGGCAAATTTCACGCCGTTACGTCCTTAAACCATGAGAACAGAGCCTCTTCCACGTCCGGGTCGAGGCAAGGCCTAAGACTCTTTCGGTCAGTACTTGACGGTGTTGTTTGCATAGCAGACTTCAATCTTCTTCCTTGCACTCAGGATGGTAGATATCGTGCTTGGTGCAAGCTCGAAGTCCGCAGTGATGTCTTTTTTCTTCCGACCGCTGTCCACCGCCCTCAAAACGTTCACTTTTGTCTCCAGAGAAACAGCTTTTCGCTTCGTCGCCATTTGCAGCTCCGCTACGAGTGGCGTGGTTGGCGGTTGGCTTTAGTCTGCACTGGTTCTTGATGCCTCGCATAAAGGCCAGCAGCGGCACAACCGCCGTTATTCGCTCGGTTCATAGGTGGCGCTACCTACCGAAACACGCATTTTTGCACATCGGGCAATCTAAACTTTCAGAATTTTTCATTTAGAAACTACTTTTTGTATTTTTTCTACTTTTTAATAAACTTCATAGTATTTTGTGATGCAAGAAAAGCAGGAATTGCTTCGCTATAACCGATAGCGCGTCAGATTTCACGGTTTCAGTTTCGTTATATAACTAGAACTCCCATCCAAATAAAGCATGACCAACCAAACTTCGTGATTAGTTCGCTATATCTGATAATTTGCTATACCAGTGTTCGTTATAAAGAGGTTCAACTGTATATAAATCTTCATTTAAAAGCTGAGTACGTTGGACGAGGAATGAAGGACATAGTTCCGTGGAAGTTTTATATGCATACTGCACACACTGTCCTTGGAAATGATTGCCTCTTTTGTAGTTTCACATGATGTGAAGGTAAACTAGGGCAAGGCATGAAGCCAAACACGAAAGTAGCCGTGCGTTTCAAACCTTATGCATGTAATCTTTTTGGTTTATCTTTGTCGATTCAACATTGCCACCATCTGTTTTAAGCGCTGTGCGGTAGTGAGGACAGATTTTAATTTTAAAACTATTCAAAGCAAACAGTACTAAGATAATTTCATACTATTCTAAAATAAATAACCGGCAATAGAAGATGCAGCTCGGAGACACCTTTTTTTTATTTTCATATTCGCCCTAGGACAATTACACTTCAGCCAATTATAAAGTTTTGTCTCCTCTTTTCAGAGCAATTACCTATTCCTTTTAATGTAGCTTCTATAGTTATGTGTTCAGAGGCAGAAACAATAGCATAGAAAGGGTTTTTTGTGCACACCCAGGCGAACAAATCTTTTATAAGGAGTATAGTGCAATAGCTCATTTTGCTCCCCATGAAGGTTAGAGTGCCAGTATCTATCCGAAAGCTGTGCAAAT
The DNA here is from genome assembly GCA_037355805.1 of Ixodes ricinus. NCBI lineage: Eukaryota > Metazoa > Arthropoda > Arachnida > Ixodida > Ixodidae > Ixodes > Ixodes ricinus. The sequence goes on from JAZHYW010005683.1 coordinate 117,367, forward strand.
CGTTTTCTAATTTAGAAAAAAAAACAAAAAAACAATGACAACAAAACGTTTTTTTTTAAAGATGAAATTTGCAAAAACATAAATAAGATATTGCAATTACAAATATATGTCGGCATTGCATGTATCCTCAAGATAATGCGTGACAATTTTCTGTATGATTAGAAAACTAATACCAAAACACTGAGTGCACAAACCGTGAAGACAACCCAAAGTTGCCAAATGAGAAAAATGCATTTTAAAGTTCAAAAGATATGTACTCTTCAAATATTGGATGCAATTACATAAAATATGGCCAGAACATAGGTGGGTGTTCAGGAAACATCCAGAATAAATAAAGCCGTCCCACACTTATGTTGTGACTTTCCTTGCTGCGCTTGCACAATGTGCCATCAGACATCAGCTACATTAGCTGTTCTTTCCACGTCAGCATTTTGGTCTTCACGAGGTTTTGGTTGACGGTTTTGCAGCAGCGGCATGAACTTCCTCACTAGTGAAGGTCCTGTGGTGCAACGCTGCCAGCAGGCTGAGAAGTCGCAGAAGCGCATAAGTTTACGGCTTTGAAGTTGACTGCAAAACTCGTTTGAGCTCCCGCTGTCATAGCTTTGCTTTCCGCTTGTACGTCTCCGTCTGACGCGGCACGTTTTGACGAAAACATCGAAAGAAAGAACCCACGCAAGGCACTTGCTTCTAGTGTTGTTTGAGGGACGATGGAACTCCCTTGCATTTCCCAACCGACTCCCGGACGCGTAGAGAATCTGCACTCACTCGTGACAAGTAAGGCAGATCGCACCGCTCACAAGCATCACCAGTGCGCCGATGCTGTAGTACATCATTGTACTCCCAGAGTTATGTTCTGTATGTGTTTTCGTAGGATGCGATCTTCATTACCGTAGCGCCGACCAACATGAATGGAGCATCGATTGACGGAACAGTCGCCGTTACCGTGGTTAGGCTTAGCAGGCAGCGGTAAACATTCTTCCGCTGACGTTGTCCGCTGGCGTTTGCACCGCCCTTCTTCAAACTTGCACTTGCTTCGGTAGTTCAGAACACGAAAATCGCGCTTTTTAGTGTTGTCTACCACAGATATAATCGGAGGAACGTAGCAAACGCCGCTGTTCTGAGCAACAGCTTCTCGAAGATGGCCGATATTCGCGTAAACTTGCAATGTTCCGAGCCACCACAAGACACTCAGACATTCTTTTTCTTTTTTTTTAATTTCTTGTCTAAATATTGCATTGGTTCTTTTTTTTTTTTTACTCACAAAAGTAGGACTATCAAAAATAATAAAGCAAGCAAAAAACAAATTTACCATAATAATATTGATTTTTCCACCTGAGAATGAGGCCTTTTCCGCAAATGTTGGGCGCCATCTATCGGCAAGCAGGAGAGGCGTTTTTGATGGCCTGCCTTGCTTCCGGTTCTGCCCTCTCCAAGCTATGTTGGCTGCCTGAACGCGGTCAGGAAATGCGCTCACTGCTCAGCGTTTGTTTTTCCTCTATCCAACACAATTGACAAGCAGATTTGTTTTCAATTAATGCGTTAACTACAGACAACTTCGTCCGTTTGTACATTTTTTCCGAATGAATGGACGACTGACTTTGCCGTGGCGCCCGTTGTGACTGACGACACAGTTGAAGCTCTCTTCGACCTGTGAGAAAGTACAAACGGTTACATTAAACTAGGATTCATGTCATATGCAGTACCGGCAGTAAATTCAGAAAATATTTGAGACCAAGTTACAGTTAAGGAAAGCCTTTGTTTTTAATTGTAAGCTATTTGTTTAATTTGCTGGAAAATTTTATTTGGCAAGATGTATTCTCATAAATGTGAAAGCTTACTCTAAACCGTCCGAAAAACACCGGCGCCTGAACGTACCAATGTAATTCTCATCAAAGGTGTATTTTAGTGGTGGATTTCACCTTGTGAAATTTCAACGCGTAGCTCCAGTTCTATTATAAAATGAGACCAACTAACTTGGCCGGGTCATTGGCGGACTTGTTCCGCGACTATACTAAATGTCGTTTGCGAGCGCCGCTGACCCTGGCGAGTTTGTTGGTCTCGTTTTTTACTGGAAAAAACACCACTTTGAAATTTCACAAGGTCAAATTCACCACTAAAATACATGTTTAATAAATATCTAAGATTAATACGTGCAGCCACCGATTTCTGAGCGAGCCTTGTCATTGATGTCACCCCACTTCAGGTTACAGCTGTGTGCGACTGTAGGTCCTGAAGAAAAAACACAAAATCAGCCACACCTGTTGTTTTTTTTTTCCTTTTTTTTAGTTTAGCGCTTGTAGACAATGTTGCAAACTTATTTTTTGTTTACTCGATACATACACGAGGACAACACATCAAGATGGTTGTTTCCTCTTTCTTATTTAACCATAAGACCAGCAGATGCGGTCGTGGTAGCGATAGATCTGCTCCCATTTCACTTTCTGGCTGTGCACGTAGCAACAAACGGTGCAGCGTAGCCACTTTACCTCAATGATTTATAAATATTTGAAAACTGTGGGTTATTACAATGTTTACAACAACCAAAAAGGAGACAGGCAGTTTGCGTAGCAACGTGAGACCGTCACATTGGTAAACAAAAAAGTGTACCAGTGAAACGCACCATCACAGAAACGCCAACTCCGAGGCGCTCGCTCTGCGTGGCACATAAGCGACACGACAGCATACCTAACCAATCTGCTGACTTGTATTCACACACAAATAAAAAATGAAGGAACAAAAACATGAACCTTCTTGAAGTGGCAACTGCAAACGCGGGAGTGCTTTGAAGGCTGCCTTTACGAGCCGTCCGCATTGTATCGCTGGATCGCCCGAATCTAGAGCTGCCGCTTCGTCGAGTGCAGGCTAGTAGAATGAAACCCAAAGAAGCTTAAACCGCGACAATGCTTGCTATCGTTGCTGCAGCCAACAACGAAACAGCGCTAGGGCCTGTCGGAGAGCTTCGAAATGGGCGACCACCGCTGCTCCTGCAGCCCCGAGCCGGACGTACCACGCCACCAAAAATGGCAAACTCCCGTCTGCTGCTGCCGCGCATGCGCTGTGGAAACCCCAGAAAAGGCCCATTACAGAAACCACCACTTTTAGTGCCTTCCAACTTCCTAGATATAGCAACAGAAAAACAAATGCAAAATGATGCAGCAGTAGCAGCATTGAGAGCCATATTAGAGTGTGCATTAAAGCTCAAACATTCTTGTACATACTATATCTGATGAGTTTGAGCTGTGAGCACTGTGTTTCGTTTCTTTACAGATCAACGAAATTGTAAACCGAACCATCATCCAGCAGACCGTGTCTGATTTGTTGTACCTTGTGGAGAATGAGAGGCAGCTGAAGCTGGATGCCACCTGCTTTTAGGCCATGCGCACCCCATCGTCATTTTCTTTTGTACAGTTATTTTTAATAAAACAATGTCACCTTTTCCTATCGCTCAGCTTTATTTTGTTCTGTCCTGCGTGCATAGCGCTGCACATATTTTAAAGGGATGCTTCAACGAAATTTGAAATATGCCCGTCGTGTTCAGAAATGGGCTGAATATGATCCACAATATCTGTAAATGACAATCGCACGTTTGTATTTTGAGCCTGATGGCTGTATTTTTCGTTATTAATGGCCCACTCTGGCAAGTGGCAAGCGCTTGGAGAGCATTCAGCGGAGAGCATGTGACATCCGCCGCAAACGTGACATAGATTGTCTTGGGACGAGCAAAGCTGCGGCGAGGCTTGCGTCGAAAGGATGTCTTAGCCGTCCCAATAATCGGCGGAATGTTCCTATACCTCCCATTGGGACTCTAATTGCAGACTGCAGCGCCAAATCTCCCCTTACGGGCGTTGGGTTTCTCCAAAAAAGAATAGAACATCAAACACACATACAGGTGCCGTCGTCATGGCAACCGTTATGCCATGAAAAAAAGATGCGGGACAAACACAAAACGCCTAAACAATTGAGACGTTTTGTGTCTGCCCCCTCATCTGTCTGTTTTTTTTTCTTTTTAATATGAAACATTAATTAGCTTGTTTGTTTACTTACTCTTTCCTCGTGTGTTTACCTCTTTTCTGCAAATCTCCGACACTTTTGCAACGCTTGCACTTGACTTTGCGTCACTCGATTGAGATTGGCTCGGTAACAGCAGTAACAGTGCCTGCGCGGTGATAGCCACTTGAACTAATTAAATCGTGTCGATGAATGCTAAGTGCACCCAACCGCCGGTGTTTTGCGGCTTAAGCTGGGTAACCTTTGTAGCACAAGTCCAAACTTTTTTCGCAAGTTCTCTTTTTATTAGGCATTCTTTATACAGAAAAAATGTCACTTCAAGACAGAACAATTAAAGGAACAAAATCTATGCGAAAGTGATTCGACCAGCACGGTCTCGCAGAATTTTTCAAGTGCTGAGCACAAATTCGTGGGTTCAATTCCTGGCCGCGGCGGACGCTTAATAAGGCGGCATTCAAAAACTTCTATTTCGGTGCAGATTCGGAGCATTACGTTGTTTAGCTCTCCTCCATTACAGCCTGTGTAATAGCCCAGTGCCCGATTTAAAACCCCACATTCAATCTGTGACCGCTGGCACGCAGAGTGTTGCTGTGGATTATAATTATGGAGCTTTCCCAGCTTTCTCCTCATGCTGGATTTTCTGTTGCGTGGCTCTCTCAGTACTTTATTTACATCCCTAATGTGCCAGATTAGACGGGTTCCACAGAACTGAATCAACAATTCTTTGCGGCAGCCTTCTATGCAAAACAGGTTTGTAGGCTACACTCGTTTTCTTGAAGCACCTTGCCCACACCCCGCAAATGTGCTACAATGCCGACATGTTCAAGAAAACATTTTTCCATCTCCTTGACAACCTGAAAAAACCCTTCAGAGGATGGGGTCAAGTCGCCAAAGAGCCCCCTGGCTTTCCATGAGCTTGAAGCACGGCTAAAGTCTGATGGGACCCTGTGAACGCATTACCCCGCTCCTTTAAAAGTCGCCCGCAGACACAGTCTGTAGGGCGGCTCTTGAAGAATTGGTGCACAAGGTTCCCTGCAAAGCAGTACAGCACATTCTCCTCCGTGATGTCTGGGAGGTCTTCACCCGACATCTCACTGAATGTCTAGTGCCTGTGCAGGGTCACCCTGTGACAGGCGTGCTAGCATATAGGAGTCATGCTCTTCGCAGTTTCCGCGAGACGTCAGAGTGAACAGTTTCCCAACAGAAACGTGCTTCAGTGCAGCAATGAACTGCAGCACATTAGGATGTTCATTGGAGCCATGCTTCATTCTCAAAGACCCGAAAAGATTCTCAAGAGGGTCTTGCTGCAGGTGGCGTGCCAGGAGGCAAGTAAAGTTAAAATTTTGGGAGAGGTCCTCCCACAACATGGACAGCCCTGATGGTGACAAGCCATCCACGAATGGTGTGCGGCTGTCTGGGGCTGTCAAATCTCCAGCTTGCAATCCATGTCACAGCCTCTTGCGAAAATTCCAAGTGCTCAGAATCGGCACTTGTAGCATAGTTCATTTTGCCATTCATGGCAGTGGAGCTGTTGTTGTTGAGGGAGTCAAACAGTTTATCCATTGTTTCTGTGAAGTCTGCTGTAGATTTGGCAGTCCCAGGCAGTGCCCCAATTGAAATCATGAACAGCATTGCCAGGGACCACGGTGTAAGATACACCCTTTAGGTGAGGACACGGCGGGGCTGAATGCGTGGCGCGAGGAATCAGATAGTGTTCGTTCGACGGGCATCCGAAAGGCTGCATCATTCTGCGGCCACCGTGCCTGCGGCTAAAAGTGGCGCCAGCGGCCAAACAACAAAACTGCGTGAGAGCGAAAAAAATTATCTCGTTGCCATGACACCCCGGTACACTGTGGTCTTTCTGCACATGTGACAACCTCGCTGGAGCTGTGCGCGTGTGGAGCACGAGGCGGCACGAGCCGTCTTGTGCACTGCTGCCTGCCTCCTGCGTCTTACACCGTGCCCATGGGTCGACGAGTCATCTGCCGGCGCCGCTTGAAACCATAATGAGAGAGAGAAAGAGAGAGAGTGAAAAGCGAACTTTATTGGCATGTCGCGAGGAGCGCGCTGTCCTCACCTGAGTATTATCTCGCACCGCGCCAGGGACACAGTGTCGCTCAAGACCAGTGTGGCAAACCTTACCTTCACGCTGTTGGAGGGCCTCATATAAATTGTGGCATTTGTCTTCCGCCGTACGCCGCAGGTAATCAACCAGACGACTCGTTCCTTGGGGTCAAGCAGGGTTTATTACCATGATGCTCCAGCACAGTTCTGGCCAACCGTTCCGGGCAACTACTACTATCGGCCGCTCAGGCCATCTCGTTAAGACGGTGGGAACCGGGAACCGCCCCCCCCCCCCGCTAGTCGCCGACTGGCCGCCGCGTGGCGGGCCGAGCACCCCACACCTCCCCCTCCCCCTAGAGGTCAAGGTCGAGGATGGCCTCTTCGTGAGCCGGGTCGCAAAGCAATTTGGGCGGACTTGGCAGAGCACCCGGATGGCCTCTGCGACTTCCAACCGGCGGGGGGCTACCCGGAGGTGCAACAGGAGGTGGCGCGGCTCGGCGAGCCCAGTCTGTGGCGATGCGGGCCTGGTGCAAGGCGCCCGCCAGGTGGGTGGAGTCGGTGGAGTTCCGGCACCCCGCAGACAGAGCACAGAAGCCGGCGCTCCGCCTCGGTGTAGGAAGCCAAGGGCTCCTGCGGGTGCCGGTCCTCCAAGTGTTACCCCGGAAGGGCTCTGGGACAGTCTCCGGAGGCGCGCCGCACTCGGGCCGGGGCTGTTCCCTCCAGCGTAGCCCCGAGGCCCAGCCCACCGGACGGTCCTCCACGAGCAAGGTCCAGGTCGCGACAGTGGCACGCTCGCGGCGCGGCATGAAATATGTTGCCAAGTGCCTGAAATGAAGGGCGTGGCGGGCCCGCTCTTGATGGAAGTGACGATCCTGCGAAAGAAACACAGAACGGGCATACATAGAAAAAAGACGAGTTAACGGGTCTGGTTGTAGTCGGGACATCAGGCCCCGTTGGGTGCCAGATGTGGCGTTCGCCTTCTGCCGTCCGCCGCAGGTAATCAACCAGACTGCTCGTTCCTTGGGTTCAAGCAGGGTTTATTACCATGATGCTCCAGCACAGTTCTGGCCAACCGCTCCGGGCAGACTACTACTGTCGGCCGCTCAGGCCATCCCCTTAAGACAGTGGGAACCGGGAACCGCCCCCCGCTAGTCGCCGACTGGCCGCCGCGTGGCGGGCCGAGCGCACCACAAAATGTGGTCATCTGTCAGTTTCCTTGCCAACCTCTGTCTGAGGGGATTAGAGGATTCATATAAATCACGAATGTGTTGCCAATCTACAATTTCAGAATGTGCTTCTTTGCCAATGAGAAGCTTGTGAGGGAGCACGCAGGTAATTTCTCGTGCACTTTATTAAGTGCGGAGTGTCGAAGAAGAAATAAACCTTGTGCCCATCAACTTCAAAAGATGGATCTTCTTGTGTCACTTCCAGTTGCTCTGATAATTTGACATTACTTGAGCCCTGATCACACACTACTGCTTTCACAAACAGCTGAACCTTGTTCAACTGTCTGATTAAGGCCTGCAGCAATTCCATCATTTTTTCAGCACACAGTGTCGTTTTTGCCACTGCAAACGTCAAGGGCTGCACCCAGGGCTTTGAGATTCCAGAAAGGAGGACAACAAAGGCTGTGTTTGCCACCTCCGTTGTCCTTTCCATGCCATCGTCTGAGAAGCCAACGACCGCATCATTTCCTTTGTCATATTGTAAATTTGGTCGCAGAGACATCTAATCAAACATAATAATGCATGCCCGATCTTCTAATGGCCAACCCTTAACAGTGTCTTTGAGGACATCAGTCACTCCAGAAATAATTCCAGGTGTCATTGGCACCTCAAACAACCACTTTCGAAGGGACCTCAGAGTTGGCAAAGCCAGCACTTTGGACAGGAAACCGATATGTGTTGGGACCATGGAAATACATGCTCAAGGAAAATTCCTTCAGTTCCTGTGGCCACCTCCTTCCTTTCTTCTTGCGACCCTGGAGCAGTACCTGACCCTCCAAAAGCGTGTAGAACTCTGGACTCACAATTGACCTCAACGTCTGCACTGCAGCCTTCTTGGTGGGCTTTTGGGACCTCTTTTGCTCTCGGATCCTTGACAATACCTTCTGATATTTTTGGGCGTCGCCCTTCCATTTTAAAACAATTTTCGCTGTCTGCGGTGTGAACAGCTTTCTTTTCTTCCCGCGACGGAGAGGCCAAGAACCTGCATATATTAATGCAGACCACACATTTATACCAGATCTGTGGTAATAAATACTAGAGCTATTCCTTCCTGCAAATAAGGACAACAATGGCAAGTAGATGAGAATATTTACTAAAAATCATTTACATACAGTGCAATCCCAATAATGCAAATTTTCTTAATTCAAACTTCCAGTTAATTTCAACTAAGATTCTGGTCCCAGAAAACTTGTGTGTAATAAAATTAAAAAAAAAAACAGGTAAAAAAAACATGTTAATTGAGCTTATGAAAACATACAGCAGACAATTCAAACATGATAGCCCATTGGCACATAGTGCTTGTCTCAAAAACGTAATAGAAATAAAAGCAAGTTTGATACCTGTCACCATAGTATTGCATACCATTAATCCATACAAAACTAAGACAAAAATAAGAAGGAATTGATGGGTGGTCCAAGCACTCAAGGGCACGGCAATGAAGCAGCGCTTATACTTTTTCAGGATTACCACTTTTGGTAGGCAAATGCTACTACATAAAAAAACACGACATACCAGAGGGTCCAGGCCGAGGCGTTGAAGGAGAGCCAGTGGTCTGCTCTCCACCTTGTGGGAAGCTGGTTGTAGGCGTACTGGAAAGGGCAGGGGTGTCACTGGTGCTTGTTCAAAAATGGAGGGCTTTAGAAACAGTTTCATCATGCTGATAATTAATGGAATGAAATGCACTATGTGCATACCTTCAGGCTGGTTTTGATCCTCTGCACCTCTCATAGCGTCCAAAGGGGCATCGGGCATCGGTGCCAAGGTTGGTGGGACCAGCAGAAACTTTCCTCTTGAGCACATCCTCCGAACTCCCCAGTCATTGTCGTCTGCTCGCAACGCCTCTAGTAGGCAAAGAGCAGTAATGGGTAGATAAAAGAAACAAAAGCAAAGCTCAAATTTTATGCAACTGATTAAAAAAAAAAATCTTTGATCATTATTTTGAGGGCCTGGGAGATGCAACAATTTTTGTACCTTCAGTAAATGCTACCTGGAATTATTCCTTGATATTTATGACCTACATAAAACATGCATTAGATTTGTTTTTGTGTTGTTTTTTACACGCAATGAATCGCAAAAGATAATATGAAAAAAGTGAGAAGAGCTCACCCCCTCAACTCAAAGCAATGGTGTAGCCAAGACTTTTTTTTTTTGTGGGGGGGGGGGAGGTGTTGAGAGTGCTGGGATGTCCATAAATTGGGCTGCAGAGGGGGGGGACGAGGAAGGGGGTCAAAGTGCATGTGTATATCATAGGGTAGACTGGATTTGGGTGTGTGTGTGTTTGTGGAAAGGGGGGGGGTCTACAGCCCTATAAGCCTCCCCCTGGATATGCCACTGACTCAAAATCAGAACAAGTGGCCACATAATGTATAGCCAAATATTTGCCGCAAATCTTTATTAGAGTCACGGGCTGGGGTGGGCAAATAACAAGACATGCGTAGTGTTCCACACATTAAGGCTATTCTCTTGTAGAATGAGGAACCAACCCAATAGTGTTGCACGGCCCATTTAAGAAAAAGCATATCATGGTTATTGCAAAAATTACAGCCTTTAGACGAGGTGTAAATAACTAATTACGGTAGCACAGAATGCTATTCTGAATTAAAGACAGTACCAAGAATGATAGAATTACCTTCACTTGTCAAGAAACGGAACCTATCGTCGGTCACCTTTACGGAAGGGAGCGCTTCTCGCAAGAGCTTTGTTTTCTGGGGGTCAGCGTAGGCTTCGTCGGTACAGGGGCGGATCCAGAACTCCGTTTTGGAGGGGGCGGAAAATTTGTAAGGATACTACGCTCCCATTCTTTTGTGTGCACCGGGGGGTCCACCCATGTCAAATTGCCCTCCGAGAAGGGGGGAGGGGGGGGTCGACTTTGTTTGGGGGGGGGGGGCGGCCGCCCCGTCGCCCCTCCCCCCTTGGATACGCCACTGCGTCGGTGAAGTGCTCCGAGCAGAGCCGGTGGCTCTTGTTCAGCTGCTCCCTTGACAGCCCCCAAGTCCTCCCAGTTTAATAAGATGCGACAAATGGCTGGCATACGCGTATGCCAGCCATTTGTCGCATCTGGAAAAGTGTGAAGGTATGGCATTAAAGAAGCAAATAAGTTGGTAGATAATTACGCCTAGCTGGCTCAAAAACAATTAAACCACGCAAAGTAAAAAAACTTGCGCGTGCAGGAGTAAAATTGTGAAGCGAAAACCGATATATGCATAGACAGAGGGTACTGCGATGTGAAAAATTAGGAAGCTGTTCCTAATTTTTCACATCACAGTACCCTCTGTCTATGCATATATCGGTTTTCACTTCACAATTTTACTCCTGCACACACTAATTTTTAATCTTTGAATGCTTTCTTTGAATGTTGAGAGAATATTTCATCTATACCAAAAGAGCGACACTGTGTAAATGAGAAATTAGTGCAACACCATGCAGTTCATACACGACAGCACGCTGGCACGTTGCTTTGCAGGAGTGGGGACTGAACCCAGGATCCCTGGTTTCTGCAGCGCATGCTTTCGTTATACGTGCTCCAAATTGCACTGTGCTAACACACTCGACCACTGATCCCCCCATAGCAGTGGCGTCACAAGGGGGGCGGACCGCCCCAGGTGCAGCGCTCAGGGGGTGTCACGGCGGGCCGCGGTGGGGGGGGGGGGGGGGAGTCGCGACGGGCCACGCGAGAGCGGAGGGGGGGGGGGGGGGGGAGTCGCGGCGGGCCAGCGCGAGTGGAGCGGAGCGGGGGGAGGGGGGGGGGGGGGGGGGGGGGGGGGTGTCGCGCCGGACTACCGCCCCGGGTGCCGCTGACCCTCGTGACGCCACTGCCCCATAGCGCTCATCAATTTAACGTTAATGCATTCTAGAACTCTCCTAAGGTTTAGGGAATCCGGAACTGCGTAAGGTCCAAAAGAGGAAAGCAGTCCCATTAATTACCTTTTGTCCTTAGGGAACCGAAAAAAACTGGACAGAGCCCTTGGCGCCGTAATCGGAGCACCATCGTGCCGAGCAATAGGGATGGTGACGTGTTTCGGCATACTGGCAGACGAAATAGATTAAATGCAGGCAAACGACAATGCGTCCTCTGCCATATATATTTCGTCTCACCTTAGCATGGACTAACCGCAAATGCTGTGCTAGCGCGAGCGGCTAGCCTTGACTGCCTTGTCTGAAGCACTCGCTGCGCGAGCGCTCGTGCAGCCGCCGAGGCTTCATTGGAAGCAACTAGCTCGCGCTTTTAGCACGCGCGGTTAACAATAGTCCATACTAAGGTGAGAAAGTATAAAAGGAAAATACGCACCGTGAACCGACGCGACCTACGCGACTGCTCGCAGCTCGAGCAGCCGACATGGATTTGGATTTGGATCTGTTACCCATTCCCTTCTTAAAGGGCAACTCAGCTTCATTTTTGATATTTAGAAAACTATGCAGCCCTCTTCAGTATAATATAGGAAGATCCCATGTCAAATATTACGATCTAATTCCGTCTATATATTTAATAAACTGGCCAGCAAACTTTCAAATGAGCCAAGTCGCCGAAATCTGCCAACTCTAGCGTGCGACGTGAGGCGCAATCGTCAGCGCAGTCAATGCGACGGAGTTGGATTGGAGCGGCCATTGTTGAGCCACTACGTCAGAGGCATGTCTACGTCATTCTCACGTTTTGTTTGTTTTTAATTCTCAGAGCGAAATTGAACGATGACGTCATGAGTTTCTCCTCCCGGTGTTGGCTCAACGGCGTACACGTGATCACCGTAACGCGGATGCGCTAGTTTGCGCTGCCCTGCGCGCTTATCGCTGTCTCGGTTTCTCCACTCCCCCTCTCCTCTTTCGTCCTTTCTCCTTCCCCCTCTCACCCGGGCCATCACCGTCCACGCCATCGCGACCGCGTCGTGTCCGTCCCGCCCCACGAACGTCACAGGACCACGGGGTTCGACGTGACGTGGCCATGACTCTGACGACACGAGCCAATGTTGCCTGACCCAACCGAAGTTTCGGTTTCGGTATCAGCTGATGTTTAAATTAAGATTACACAAATAATATTTCACATTTCGTGAATCCGAAGACGTAAAGCTGTTTAGTAGGGCTTTGTGGAATGGAATCACATGTAAGCCTAAATGTTTCGCAATTGAGCGGAGTTGCCCTTTAACGGGCGGAAACTAGTTACAGTGAACTAGAGTAGTTCTCTTCCACATTTCACCTGCCACCGCTTCGTTCTCAACGTTCCGGCGCGAGCCTCGAAGAGCAGGCTGCTCCCCAGTGTATTATCGAAGAACTGCTCCTTGCAGATCTCCTTCTTGTTGCTGATGTAGGTCTGGAGTGCCGGCTTGTCAGCTGCCCTTCTTTCCCACCTCCGGGTCCTCCACAGCTCTGACCTGCTCACGCAGCTCCTTCAATCCCATGCTTGTATCTTCCAGCCTGTTGATCGACGGCAGTGGCACCCCATACTTGTTCGACAGCGCACGGACTCTCGTCGTCCATCGGGTTGCCGCCCTGGTGTAGAGTAGGCACCTCTTCATCTGATGTACCCACCGCTCCTGTCCGAAGTAGCCAGAGTTGCGCGTTTGATTCCACGTGCCGCGTGCCGCCCTCACGTGAGGAGTCGTGCAGCAAAGTAGACGTTGCACGCGCCCCGGTGTACGTTGCCTCGAACGCGCGGCGCCGCTATTCGCCGAATTCAGTCACGTGAGGAGCGGGATCAACATGCCGTGCAGGAAAGACGGCGCTCCGGGTGTGAACGCGCAACTCTGGGCTCCCGTATGCAGAGAACTCTAGTCCGAGGCCCCAGGCGTGCACTTCGAAACTGAGCTTCGCCACAGCCTCACGGGCCTCAAACGAGGACCACCCGACGTCGCCCTGCACTGCCTAGTTTGGTGTCGTCCCATGAGCGCCGAGGGCCAGCCTTCCCACTTCGCGCTGCCTCGTCTCCAAGTACTCCCGCGTGGCGGCTGGCGGACACAGCACCGCGTTCGCGAACGTCAGTTCCGGCACCGTCACTGCCCTCCATAGGCCGCGTACCACCTCCAACCTATTAAATGCCCATAGAACCTCGGCCTTGAGGACGCGTTGCCCTCGTACCGCCTTCTCTCGCACCTCCTGCTCATACTCCGCCAAACAGTCTGGACTAGAGTGCCTTCATGTGCGCTTCGCATAGAGTGATGCCAACTGCCTGTTTCCCTTTCCTACACCCTCTTCCGCCGCCATTTTGTCCCTGATTGCTTCCCCGTGCGCCGGAAAGTGGCCTTTGTGTCCATCGGTCCTCCCATCCGAGGGGCGCAAATGCTAATCCTCCCTCCGTGGGTTCCACAACGCTGCTCCGAACTTGTGAGATAAGGTGCTTGTTTCCGGGAGGGTTATAAGCCCCACGGATTATCGGCGAGAACCAAAATGGCTGCTGGTTTGTCGGCGAGCGGTATTACAAAGGGTGGCATCACCCTAGCAAACGCGCATGAAGGCTCCCTAGTCTGGACCCGTCGACAGCCTGACTCCCAGGTAGCGGTATGCGAACACGAACGGAATGCTCTTCCCTTGCAGGGTTAAGCGCGGTTCAAACAGGCCCGGAATACGGAACCCGGGCCAGCCCGTGAGCCGGAACCCGTAGTGACGTCAGCGCTCCCTCCGTACGGGCGGTGACGTAATTACGGCTTCCGCCACCCGGGTCAAGAGTTGAAAAATTTTCAACTTTTTCCTTCCCGGGTTGTGACGTAGGTTTCCGTATTTTCTCCGCGGCCAATCAGCGCGGCGCGCTTCCCTCCTCCGCCCTCCTTGCCACCGGCGTTCACGCGGTTCCGCGTGCGAATGCCTCAGATGCTCCGTGCTTGCTTGCGGGGATGATTACGACGGTGAACTTCTTGCCCGTCTCCGACGCGAGGAAGGCTGCGAAGAGTGCCGCTGCCGCGAAGAGGGCTGAAGTTGCCGCTACGTTTGACGTACCCGAGAAAACCTATAAATTAATTCAGCTAGTTCAGCGGTACCCCTGGATCTACGACAGGTATCGTAGCGACCACAAGCACCAGGACAAGCGAAAGACCTCGATACTGCTTTTAATACTTTATTCACATGGTTTCGAAGACACGGGAGGTGGATGCAACCCGATGAAACGGCATCTTCAATGCAAATATGAGTGGCCTTCAGAAATGCCGTTTGTAGAGGCAGGCAGTGGTTGGCTTGCTGGCTGCAAAGAGACCGGAAAGGCAGTGGGATGCACTTAAAAGGTTAAAATGGTGAACGACACCGGTACGCACTGTAGATGAGTTTTTAGGCAGTACTGTACGACCGCTAGCCTAGAATCTTTAACACCCGTCACGCAGTAGTGAAACACGAACGTCTGCTGTTACGATGCTCATCCAGATCGAAACGGGCCGGGGTGGGGATTGAACCCAAGATCCCTGGGTTCTGCAGCGCGAGCTTTCGTGCAGAATTCACTCACAAGCAGCTTGTAAGCACACATCCTAGCTAGCACAAAGGACAAGGAAGCACAACGGGCTTCCGTCATACATGCACTCAAGGGAGCACAACATAGTAAACAGAAAGAGTGTGTCGTATCAGCTGCACATCTGCATACCATTGCTACTTTTTAATAGCACAGACGCAGTAAAATATGACAAGCGGGTGACTGTTACGAAAGCTTCTCTCGTGATCCTGCCGCGTTAAAAATGATATAAACGTGGTTCCACTGCGGGAGCGCACGCTCCACGTGAGTATTCCTGTGAGCGACGCGCGGGCCCACGTGGAACGCCACTTGATATATAACATGAAAATAATCCAAAATAAAAAGCAGCACACCCTACCTGGCTCGTGACATTCGGAAGCACTCGAAGAAGTCCCGGCCGTCGGGATCTTCGTACATCAGTCTCACGATGGTGGCATACTCGCCGAGCATTTTCCGAGACTTCAGGAGCTCGCGGACGGCCTTTCGCTTCTTTTTCTTCACGCTCCGCAGGTACTGCTCACACGCAGCCACGAAAGTAGTCAGCCGACGCCAGTCGATAGTTCTTGCATATGCGACGTACCTCATCACACAAAGGTTCATAAGTGAGGCAAATCAAGCTTCGTAGTCGGGATCCTGCCGAGACGACGCCATCGCGAAAAACAAAGCGACGAAAACGAGGCACCAGTGCCGCTCTAGACGGAGCGCGAAGCGTGCCCGGCGCCCGGCGTGCCCGGCATCGCCTGCCTCGCCCGCGACGGCGACGAGCGACGACTCCGCTTGACGACAGCCGTTGATTGGTTGCCTGGGGAGCCGCCGTGACGTCAGCTCCCGTATGCCGGGGCCCGTCGTCCGCGCGCCGCTCAAACCAAACCGTGGCGTCGGCACCCGTAAACGGACGCCGGACGTGATTACGTCACTACGGATTCCGGCATCCGGGCTGGCCCGGGTTCCGTAGTCCGGGCCTGTTTGAACCGCGCTTTACCGGCTCACTCTCCGTCCGTCCTCCCAGACTCCCCCAACGTAACACAGCACATTTCTGGGCGCTGAACCGTAGTCCAAGCCGGTCCCCATGCCGCGAACACGTATCCAAAAGCTCCTGCAGACCGGGCCTCGAGCTCGCCGTCAGCACAATATCATCTGCGTAAAGCAGACCTGGGAGCGTCTGGGATACCTTCCGTCCGTCCAGCATGTACGACACATCAAAACCATGCCCACATCCCTCCAAGCCGGCCTCCATTTCACCTAGAAAAAGCATGAAGAGCAGCGGGGACAGCGGACAGCCCTGCCTGAGACCCCGGCCTATAGGCACCATCCCTGACCGCATGCCCTGCCACTCCACCACCACCTTCGTACCCGTGTACAGTTTTCGCAAGAGATCCACCACTCTTCGGGGAAGTCCTTTGTTGCATGCGTAGCGACTGCCACAGTGCAACCCGTTCGATGCAGTCATATGACTTCTCCACATCGAGGAAGGCCACCCATATAGCTCCCACCCCTCCGTGCGTGCCATCTGAATGCACTGCGTGAGAACAAACAAGTTATCCTCCACGCGCCGTCCTCTGCGGAACCCATTCTGCAGTTCGCCAAGGATCCCTCTCTTTCTGCCCATGCCTGTATTCTCCTCCTTAGCACTTGGGCGAAGACTCTGTACAGCACCGGAGTCACCGTGGTCGGCCTGTATGATAATCGACTCGTTTCCCCAGCACCCTTATACAAGAAAGTCATTCGACCGTGGCGCCAGTCCTGAGGTATCTCTGCAGTCTTCAGGATCTCACTGAAGCACTCCCTCAATTCAATGCAAGGCAAGGCCTTGGGCCCAGCTTCTTGAGAAGAGACGCTGGAAACCCATCCATTCCTGTCGCCGTGCTTGCCTGGATCCAACCTACGATGTTCTTGAGTTCCGCCTCACCGATAGGACTTAACCACTCATGCGAGTCGACCTCCTCTGTCCCTGGATCACTCTCTACTTCGTCCACCTCGCCTTCTTCACTTCCAAACGCGGCAGCGACTTGCGTCGCCACGAACTGCAGACCCTCCGTCTCTGATAGGAGGACTTCTGATTCCGGGTGACGCAGCAGCTGTTTGGGTGTCGCATGCCTGTTAGACCTCTGCATGGGTCTCCAGAATTTTCTTGGTGCATCCCGACCACTTCTTCTCAGATCCTCCAGGAACCCGGCGCAATGTTGTCAACCTATTTTCCGAAAATACCGCACGTCAGCGTTCAGAAAATCCTACATTATCCAACGCACTGGGATCGCGCATTCCCGCTCCGCGAGTGCGGCCACCGTACGGCCACCTTGCTTGGTACATTTTTTCGTTTTGCTCGTTTGGTTGCGATTTTCCAGCGTGCTATGGACACGTTTTCTACTCGTTCGTCGTCATTCGTTGAAGACGTGCTTTAAGATCCTGCGTGTGGCGTGATACTTGCCGTTGAGAACACGTGGAAATTTTTACGAAAGCGCTGTGCCGCAGGAAAAAGGCACAACTCGTAAAGCAAGTTTCGCCGGTCTCGCGGCGTGTTCAAAGCTTCCTTAGCACGCCGAGTGCTGCTTCTTTGGGCCTTCGCATGCTTGGATACCGATCAAGAATTGACGCCGCACCAAAGTTCTGAACGTGTGTCGCGCGATGTCTTTAGATCATATATATATATATATATATATATATATATATATATATATATATATATATGGGCCACGGAGTTCATCCAGCTGTTCCGATGAGTTGCTATCAATAAAGGGGGGGGATCTGTACGCGTTATTATGTCCTATTAACCATGGCTATGTTTCAAATCTACTCTAAGGGATCACATGGGAGCACGAATAGAGCGAAGGTGTGGAGCAAGGAGGGTTTTCGAAGGCAAAACTACAAGACGGCGAGAATGAAAATCTTTGAATCTCGGCCCATATGGTCGTGTGCAATCTGTTGACCAATCACAATTAGGCGAGCCGCGCTCTAATGTCAAGTGCAATTAAGTAGGTTGATGATAAGCCAGCACTGGTCAGTGATGAGGAGCTGTTTTACGCAGTATTCTGTAAATGGTCTAAGCAGTCTAAGGACGAAAAAAAGACGTACCTTCGCCGAAGTCAGTGTTGCCAGACGGAGAAAAAAAAGTCAGCAGATTGATCCCCAAAACGTCAGTAGATTTGCACAAAAATCAGTAGATTCTACGAAATCTGTGTTTTGCCATGTTTTGCTATTTTCATTAAACTTGTGGAGGTATCAAAGGGGTGATGGCGTCCGGCAGGGAGGCCGACCACTCAACCTACCACTCCGCAGCGTATCATGCTGAGCGCTGCGGCGGGTTCGACTGTCGGCTGCTACCGTTAGCCGGGACTCTCAAAAGGGAGCACACGGACACGCCGAAGACAAGGTATAAACGGGCGTTTATTTTACGGGTTACTCGTATACAGGTAAGATACACGCTAAGGGCGACAAGGATGGAACAGACCTTACCTTGTCGTGCCTTCCCGAGAGCGGGCGCGGAGGTGGGCCGTCAGGGAGGGCCGGGCCACACGTCCGCACAGTTGGATGTCCCCGCGAGCAGTCCCCTCGAGCGGGGCGCAAGGCCCCGCTCTTTCTTTCTCTCTCTCTGCTGGCGGCCTCAGCCTCGGACCCAAGGAGGTCCAACCGCCAGGGGGACGTTTCGCGTGCCCCCGCAAGGTGGGGGGACACGGGGGGGGGGGGGGGAGGCAGGCGATGCGAGGGTAAGCAAGCAAGATGGCTGCTCCTCTGAGGCACGAAACGGGGCGCTCCGGCTGGCAGTTGGACAGCTCGGAGTGCTTTTCCCGCGGCCATAGGGCCTAATCAGGGAAGTGGAGCGGGCGGCTCCCACAATTCCCCCTCCTCAAGATCTTGAGCACCCCTTTAGAACAAGGGATGCCGGCTCTCCTTCCCCTCCAAAATGACGCGCACAAAGAAAAACAACGCAACACTACAAAATACATAAAATATATAATAATCCGTTATACATAATACACAATCCCGAATATAATATACATCATAAAATTAAAAAGAAAAACACACTTGGGTACACCGTCGCCCGGGAGTTCAGTCCTAAAACTGTAAAAGTTCCTCTGTGAGCTGCCGCTCTTCCTCCGGGCTCAGCGCCGGCGCCGAGGGTGCCGCCTCCCCACTCACCCCGTCCATAGCCACGTCCACTGGCATCCTGAACAGGCTGCCGTCCAAGATGGCGGCCGCGAACTCCGGCCGTCGCGCCATGTACGCCAGCACGGCGTCCACGGCACCAGGCTGGTCGAGGGCAGCGTGCAGGTCAGGCGGGGCAGGCGGGGGGACCACCTCGGGCACCCGGACCCGGCTCTGATGGATTTTGCTGACGTCGTGTACTTCGTTAACACGGAGGACCCCGCAGCCCTCACAGTACACTGCCGCGGGGTCCGGCGTCAGGGAGGCGCCCTGGGCCTCGCGGTCCGCGTCCTGGATCGTGCGGCCCCGAAAGAGCGGGGGCAGCTTGTCGGCCGGGACCCCCCGTCTGGGCCGCCGCTGTTCCGGCCATCCCCTCCAGGAGACGAAGCCGTGTGGCGGCCCGGTCCCCTGCTGCCACGTCCATGTTGCGACGTGGCGGGATGATTTGGTGGTGGGGAGAGGGCCCGCCCCAGCTCCAGGAGACGGGGTGTCCAAGGAGGCCAGCGTTGATGGTGTCCCCGAGGCGGCCCTGGAGGGAGCCGCTGACCGGGGCCGCTCCCGGACCCCGTGGCGACCGTCTCGGCGTGAGTCCGCGGACGGGTGGCGTCGGGCGGTGGCGTGGGGGAGGGAGCCGCTGACCGGGGTTGCTCCCGGACCCCGTGGCGACCGTTGGACTCTGCGGACGGGTGGCGCCAGGCGGTGCCCTGGGGGAGGGAGCCGCTGACCGGGGATGTTCCCGGACGCCGTGGTGACCGTTTTGGCGGGAATCAGGGCCACGGCCGTAGGGGCGCCGCCTCCAAGAGGGCCTCCATTGCCCCCTCCACGAAGGCCAGGCCGTCGATGCTCGCGGCCCCCGTCCAGCGCCGTCCCCAAGCAGCTGCGGTTCTTGCATTGCTCCCAAGTTCAAAATTCCAACTGGATCCCGGCCCGCACACTTGTCGGGGCGTCAAAAATGTCTCTGGTTCCACCCTCGCCCTCGTATCCCTACAGGAGGGGGAAGAAGGGAAGGAAACCCCCGGGGCGGACTTTCGGAGCATCTCCCTGCATATGGCAAGGAAACTCCGCTCGGTCCCCCGTCATACGCGTGGTGGGGGATGGGGGTGGAAAACACGACTTGGAAACGGGGCCTGGGGAAAAGTCCGTGGGCGAACCCCTCGCCGAAAGTCGTAAAATCTCTCGGAGGCGCTCCTTCTCAAGGATCGCTTTGGCGGGACCGGGAGAAGGGCGCCATGCTCCTGGCCGACAGAAAACATCGCCACCGAGGGGTGACCCGTCTCCGAGAACAGGCTTGTTAGCGGGGTTGCCAATAGCTGAACTCGGGCAGCCTGCGTACAATAACCGGCCCAACCGCAGAGCGGGAGGTTTCAGTTGGAATGCAGACCACGCGGTGCCATTAACAGGATATGACACTCTGCGTACGCAAACTGAACTCGGCGGTAGAGGATGCGGCAACCTACCGAGGCAAGCAGGGGTTGCCCGGTTGCTAGGATTTTTCTAGCCGTCCTTTTCGATGACTCCGCAACCTGTAGCGGGGTGCCGACACTTGGCCGTTGACACCGCCTCGTCGGGAGTGCGTCTGCTGCCGCGAGAAACAATGGTCCTCGGTCGGCTCGTCCTCCCTCATTGTGTAAGGTTTGAGGTCGCAGACGTGTACCGGTCCACCCACGTCCCTAGATTGTAGGTCCGTTAGCTTATAGACCAGGCGGGAGCATATATTTTTGACTCGGAACGGGCCCGACCACTTTGGCGCCAGCGCGGCCGAAAAGGCCTTGCTTGCATCGCTAAGCACGTGCGTGCGCCTAAGCACGAGGTCGCCCACCTGATAGCGGACATCTCTGTGCGTGCGGTCATACTGGGCCTTTTGGCTAGCCTGCGCCGCTTCCAGATTTCGGCGGGCTTCGGAAAAGATATCCGTTAACCGAAACTGTAGCTGCCGGGCGTAGTCAGCATAGGCTGGCCGCGCGTCGTTCACCCCGCCGTTGGCTGCCAGAACCCGGTCCATGGGATTCATGAGCTCATGCCCAAACGTAAGCAGGGCAGGGGTGAATCCCGTCGATCGGTTGACCGTGGATCGGAGGGCAAACCCAATCTCAGGGAGATAAGTGTCCCAATCCTTGTGCCGCTCCGCATAAGCTGCAAGCATAGGTTTGAGATTGCGGTTCACGCGTTCGGTCACATTCGACTGGGGGTGGTACGTCGTGGTCCTGTTGTGCTTAATGCCGAGGGCCGCACAGGTGTCCACGAATACCTTCGACGTGAAGACGCTGGCATTGTCCGTTATCAAAGCCTGAGGGTACCCGAAGCGTGAGAACACCTCCATTAGCTTATCTAGGATCACTCGAGCCGTCAGCGTTCGGAGGGAAATAGTTCGACCCATTTGCTGAAGTGATCAGTGACAACCAGCAGGTACTGATGACCCTTCGGGCTCCTTGGAAAGGGGCCGACGATGTCGCACGCCGCAAGAGACCAGGCGTGCTGACTCTTGATGGGCTGCAACAAGCCCGGGGCTTTGCCGCCTCGCGGTTTGAGGCTTTGGCACAAGTGGCACGACCGGGCGTATCTCAGTACGTCGCTTTTCATGTTGGGCCAGGTGGCGAAGTGACACAACTTATGATAAGTCTTGGGGCCACTCGCGTGTCCGGCCGTTGGCGTGTCGTGATAGAAGCGCAAAAGCGCGCCTCTCAGCCCTCGGGGCACCACCACCTTGAACGGATCACAGGTGTCGTTCTCAGATGGTATGTACCGCAAAAGAAGCCCGTCAGCGTCCAGCAAGAACGAATCCAATGCGCCAACCACATTACCAGTGGCTTCCCGACGCTGGGCGTTTCCAGCAATACCAGCTGATCGCCCGGCGGCCGCGCCGCCCGACTCCGACGAGTCAGACTCTCCCAGGAGTCCGTCGATTACTTCTCGACAAAATGGATCGTTCTGCTGAGCTTCTCGTAGCTCTTGTTTGCTAAAGGGGATCCCCACGCCTCCAAAAGAGTCGACATGGTTCACGGTTCCGTCAGAGAGCCCCGGGGTTGCCGGTGTCTCGTCGGACTGGGCTGTGCGTGGCTCGGACGCAATCACACATTTCGGCTCAGTTTCTGACGTGGAGGGGTCCGCAAACGCAACGGGGGCCCGAGACAAGGCGTCGGCCACAACGTTCGTGCTTCCCTTTCTGTAGCGCACCTCATAGTCGTAGCGCTGCAACGTCAAAGCCCATCTCGCCAGGCGACCGGCCGGCTCTCGGAGGCGTGTGAGCCATTTCAGAGCGGCGTGGTCGGTTTCAATGATGAAGGTCGTCCCGTCAACGAACATGTCGAACTTACGGAGCGCGAACACCATGGCAAGGCACTCCCGTTCGGTCACGCTGTATCGGGTTTCGGCGGGCGTCAATGATCGGCTGGCAAAGGCGACCGGTCGGAGCGCGCCCTCGTGCTCTTGGAGCAAAACCGCCCCGAGTCCCCGGTCGCTCGCGTCGGTTTGTATCACGAACGGCCGGTTCAGGTCGGGCAGCTTGAGGTTGGCGGTGGACACGAGAGCATCAGCGAGGCTTCTGAAAGCGGCCTCCTGCTCGGGGCCCCAGCTCCACTTCGCCGACTTTCTCAACAAACGGGTTAAGGGGGCCTGGAGAGCCGCGCAACCAGGGATAAACTGACGATAGAAGTTTATCATTCCGAGGTAGCGGCGCAGAGAGCTAACGTCCGTCGGCGCCGGATACTCCAGGATAGCCTGGAGTTTTTCGGGGCACGGAGAGACGCCGCTACGGTCGATCGTGAAACCCAGCAAAGAGATACGGGTCTCGGCGATTTGGGCCTTTTTCGGATTCAGGGTCATTCCGGCGGCCCTTAGTCTCTCAAGAACATCCTCCAAATGACGCATGTGGTCTTCGAAGGTGTCCGAGTACACGACAATGTCGTCGAGGTACGCCATGGCATAGGACCATCTGGCTTCCCGAGGACACGGTCCATGAGTCGCTGGAACGTCATTGGCGCTCCTGTAAGCCCGAATGGCATGCGCGTGAACTCAAAAAGTCCACGGTGACAGACAAAGGCTGTCTTTTCTGCATCGTCGGGTTCGACTTGGACCTGTAGGTAGCCTCTGCTGGCGTCGAGCGTTGTAAAGAACTTTGCTCCACCGAGGTTCGAGATGATAGAGTCGATGCTTTGGAACGGATAGGCGTCCTTGCGCGTGAGTTCATTCAGTTTGCGGTAGTCCACGCAGAGGCGGGAGCTTCCGTCTTTCTTTGGGACGAGCACGACCGGAAAACCCCATGGGCTCTCTGAACGCCGGATAACGCCGGTGTCGGTCAATTCATCCAGGGCGGCGTCGATGGCCTTTCTTTTAGCCAAGCTAACCGGACGGGGATTGCACCGCCAGGGGCGAGCGTCCCCTGTGTCAATCCGATGCCGCACTGAGTCGGCGCAGCCGGGTCTGTCCGTGAACATCGAGTCATAACAGTATAACAACGATGAAAGGCGCGCCCTATCGCGACCCGCAACACCGCAGGAGGGTGTCAGCAGTGGGTGGGAAGCATTCTCGGCCGCGCCGGCGGCACGCGCCGGGCGTGCGGACGCGAAGCCCAAAACCGGTTTCGGAGAAACAGTCTCTCCCGCGCGACCAGGGTTGCTTGCGGCGCTCGTTGGCATGGGGGCCGCTGAGGTGGCCGGGGGCTCGCAGAAGGGTTTCACCGGACCAAAAGGGCCCTCACGGTAACCTCCGTTACCGACGTCAATCACCATCCCCGTTCGAGCAAGGAAATCTCGCCCCAGAATCACCGGTACAGACAGGCCGGGGAGGTGGACGAAACGGTGGCGTCTCACTCGTTGGTCCCATCGCACGATCAGCCGTACGGCGCCGCTCGATTGGGCGGTGCCGCCTGCGGCCAGTCGAAAGGACGTGTTGCATTCCCTTAGCCGCACGGAGTGCGCCTGCAGGTGCGCCAGTACGTCTTCGCCGAACAACGATGCGCTCGCCCCCGAGTCGAGGAGAGCTGCAAACGTCCGGCCGGCGATGGTGAGAGCCAAGAACGGGGCAGGCGCATCGGGCGAAGAGTCCACCCGATACGCGGACGGAGCGAGGGCGATCAACGGGGCCCCCGCGTTCCGTCGCGCCGCCGGCCTCGTCAGCGGCGGCCGGCTCCGTTTCCCGAAGCTTGTTGAGGCGCGGGCCGCTGGTCGGTACATTCTCGGGCAAAATGGCCGGGACGACCGCAGCGGTAACACTGTATGTTCGAACCGCGGGACGGGTTCAGTCGCAAGTTCCTTGGCGGGTTGGGGCGCTCATTCTGGGCATCAAGGTGCCCGGTCTGCGCCCATCTGCGCGGCCTCGGGTCCGCGGGGCGGTCCCGATAACGCTGGTTCGCCTGCGCCTCTGTGGAGCATCTCCGCAAGCCAAAAGTGTAGGGGTCGAGAGCACGATTGGAGATGTCCCTCGTGTCCGTTCCCCGCGGGTCGGCATACGCCGCGCACACCTCGGGCCGGCGAGAGCGAGATCCGCTGTTTCCATTCCACGCGCAGCGCGGCTCTAGGGACTCCGACGGCGGGGGCGGAGGCCGATAGGCGCGCGTTGCGAGGATATCGCCCTGGACGCGGCGGGCTTCGGCGGCAAGCTCGTCCAGAGAGCTGAACCTGCTGCCTCTTA